>LPNX010267162.1:1358050-1405423 GCA_001517045.1 Pseudotsuga menziesii
GCATTTATATCTCTTTAGTGAGATATCCATTCAGGAAGGCACACTTTACATCCATTTGATGTACCTCCCATTGCTTTGAAGCTGCAATGGCTAAGGCTAGCCTAATGGAATCCATCTTTGCCACTGGTGCAAAGGTCTCATTGTAATCTATGCCCGGAACCTGTGAGTAGCCCTTGGCTACCAATATATCCTTGTACTTCATAGGTGAACCATCAGCAGCAAATTTGGTCTTGTACACCCACTTACACTGAACTAGCTTCCTCCCTGGGGGAAGATCCACCAGCTCCCAAGTGTTGCTCTTCTGGAGTGAGCTGAACTCTTCCTTCATGGCTGCTTGCCATATTGGATCTCCTGCTGCATCTTAATATGTATGATGATATGATTCCACCATCAGATAGCATTTCTCAGCAAACATAGGATCCTTCATGCACAGACCACTCTCAAATTGAGATCTAGTCCTCCGAGGGTCATTGGGATTCCCAACTAGCTCTCCTGTTGCATGAAGTGTCTTGGATTCCCATTTTGGAATTCTATGGCTGTTAGGATCTGCAATAAACTCATAACTATCATACATATCAGAATCAGCGTGTTCAACAATCTCTTCACTTACTTTCAGAGGTTCTAGTGGTGAAGAGGCTTCTCCCACTTCCACTACTGCTAGGGGTTCTTCTTGAAACTGAACACACCTTTCAATGAAGGATTTGTTTGTGCTCAAATTTATCAGCTTGTACCCTTTTGAATATTCAGAGTACCCAACAAATAGACACTCTTGGCTTTGGGGCTGCAAAGCCTTCCTCTTTTCTGTTGGAATTCTAGCCCAAGCCCTTGAGCCAAAAATCCTGAAATGGGTCACATCTGGCTTGTGCCCACTCCATGCTTCAAAAGGAGTCATACCATCAAGCTGTTTATGAGGCACCCTATTCTGGATATAGGCTGCACATTTTATAGCTTCGGCCCAGTACTTTGGTGGCAAAGTTTTGGCCTCCATCATGCATGTTTCCATCTCCTTCATTGATCTATTCTTCCTCTCAGCAACACCATTCTGTTGTGGTGTGTAAGGGATAGAATGCTGCATCTGAATACCTACATCTGCAAAATATTGAATAAAATTAGATTTGACATACTCACCACCATTTTCAGATCTGAGGACCTTGAGTTTCCTCCCAAGCTGGTTTTCAACCAAAGCCTTAAAGACTTTGAAGAGGCCAAAAACTTCAGACTTGTGTTTCAGGAAGTAAACCCAGCAATACCTGGAAAATTCATCTATGAAATTCAATGCATATTTGGCCTAACTCATGGACATATGAGGGAATGGGCCAGCAACATCACTATGGATCAACTCGAGGGGTGCAGAGGTTCTGTCATGACTAGCTCTCTCAAACTTATGCTTTGGGTGTTTTCCTAGGATACAACCTTGGCAAACTCCTTTGGAAAATTTTATCTTGGGAAACCCTATGACCATCTCTTTTTCACTAAGATTAGAAAGATACTTGTAATTTAGGTGGCCAAATATTTCATGCCAAAGCTTGCTTTCCTCATTAGCATGAATCAGAAGAGCAGAGGGGTTTGAGTAGGGTAGGAAGTGTGAGAACATGTATACCTTCGAAGTATGATTTGCAACTCCTTTTGCAATGACTTTACCACTTGAGATCTGTGTGATCTCAAATTCATCAGGGGAGAATATGACCTTCTTTGGAGACCCAGTGTGAGTCATCTGGTACACTGATAAGAGGTTGGAGGCAAGACCAGGCACATACAACACATTGCTGAACTGACCATGATCAAGATCAATCCTCCCTTTGCCCAAAATTTTAGTGAGAGAGTCATCTCCCAGTACTATTGGTGGACCTTTCGACATGTCAAGTGAGGTGAATGCCTCCTTGGTCGAAACCATGTGTCTTGAAGCTCCAGAATCAATGATGAAACTAGGTGAGCTTGATGTGCCAACGACCAATGCATGAACTCTCTCTCTGTCTTCTGAACTTGATCCTCCTTCTCTCTTCTTTGAGCTGTCTAGAAGGGAGATGCCATTCTTCTCCAGGATCTGGGTCAGCATGTCTATTTTCTTCTTCATGCAGGAGCTATCAGTATGATTTCCCTTACTGCAGTATGTGCACTTGCTCATTTCTCCTTTATTCTTCTTCTTCGGGTTATTCTTCTTGGAACCTTGTGGCTCCTCCGGAGACTTGTTCTTGTCTCTCTTTTGCTCAGGTGGCTTTTTAGCTTTCTTTTTTATTTATGAATCCACCTTCGAATCTCCAGCAACCAGAGCTTGGTCTTTGGATGGTTTGATGATGCCCATAATCACTAGCTTGTCTTGTTCTTGTGTGAGAGATTCCATGAAATATGCAAGGCTAGGCATCTTCCAGGTTCGAGCTGTCAACTTTGTGGCATAGAAGGTTGAAAAAAACACTGAATAGTTAGGGCCAAGCTTCAAGAGTATGGCCAAGACCAGCTGATCATCCTTCTTTTCGATCCCACATTGTTTTAGTTGCAAAACAAGTGCTTTGAACTTGTTGAAATAGAGTTGCAGAGATTCAAAGTTACTGGGACTTAGGGAAATCAGCTCATTTTCGATTTGATGTCCCCTCATCTCATCTGTCTTTCCAAAAATATCAGTAAGCTTCTCCCATACTTCATTCGGTGATGTCAATCCATCAAGATAGAAAAGGAGGTCTCTGGAAATACTTAGACACAAGAGACCATAGGCCTCATCCCTCCTGTTGTGCCATTTAATCTTCGCTGTAGTTGCATTGGGCTCTGATTCTGTTGCCATAGTCACCCTATAGAGGCATTTCACTCTCAACAGTATATCTATCTCTACTTTCCATTCAAAGAAGTTGAAGGGAGTCAAGATGATCTTCTGAGATTGATCCATAGCTCAGAAATTGTCCCGGCTGTCAGTAGAAAGATCCTAGTCACTGATGTCAAACCTGCAAAACAAATTTGAAGGAAATAAATTGATATACAATAGCTCTGATACCATGTGGAAATTGAACCCAGTGATAGAACAATAACACTCACGACAATTATCAATTGTACATGCAAAATCATTCACGAAAGAGACTGAATATGGAGCAGAACACTAAACTGTATTAACTCAGTGTACAATAGCCAACCCTGTAACATGATAGGTTGCTGCATTAAATAATTACATAAGGGATTTGAATGCATGAGGAGGAAATTCGAATCTAGTCAAAATAAGGCTTACTAAAATTAAGCAAATCCCCCATAGGTGCATAAAGTAGTTTCCAAATCAGCTAAGGAGCTCATGAATTGGAAAAAGCACTTAGGCAAGCTAAAAGGTGATGGAAGGACAACTCATACATGATTTTCATAGGAGAAAAGAGTGGAGGATGTGGAGGACAAAAAACTAGTTAACCTCGCCTAGTCAAACTTTCCCAATTGCCTTAAAGCACTGAAAAAGCAGGCAATAAAGCAGAAAAAATAGAAGGGCACCTAGGAGGCCAGGAATAAAGTAGAATTGATTCCTTGAGGTTTCCCAAGTGCTACATGAGTCAAAATAGGCAATTTTGACCACTATGGATAGGTAAATGACAACTTGCATAAGGTGGAATCATGAAACTAAGCAAATAAGACAAAAATGATTAATTAATGTCTAAGGTAGCTAACTATGGGTTGATTATTCTAACAAGGTCATGTCAAGGTCTGACCTTAATCCCTTTAAAATTGATAGATATGTTGGTATGCATTGATTCCATCTATGTTAAGTAAAGCTCATGAAGTACATATAGTGTGAAATCAATATTTTTAAGAAGACTTACTAGAAGGTTCCACCTACTAGAAAGTTCATTCACTAAGAAGGTTTACTAGAAACTTATGCCTACTAATTCATTCCTCCACTAGAAACTATATAAAGGAGTAGAAGAAATGTGATAAGATTCATTGTGAAGTATGTAATTGGAGCAAAACTCATTTGGAGGTTTCCCCCTCAAAGAGGCAAGTGGACATTTATTTCATCAACAAAGGTATTGCTATTGTGATATTTGGTTATATACAATTGTATTTTGTTGTGGTAATTCTATCCTTTTCATTCTAAAATATTTCTCTATTATTTTACTTTTTCTTTGAATTTCATGCTTTGTTATTAAAGTACATTGCATTAAAGTCGATGTTAAGCCCTATTGTACAATAGGTTCCTAGTTAATCTATGTTGTACCAGTGTTCAACCTAATGGTATGGTTGTTTCCCAACTTGTATGTTCTTTGAGATGACAATTGTATAAGTGAATGGAGGATCATGGCCACCTCATTTAAGATATGGAAGTGATTTGGTTGGGTGAATAACCATAATTTGTTGGATATCATAACACTTAAAGGTACAATGAAGTTGCATTGTTCTCACTAAAGAAGCCAAGGGTTTATGGTATAACTAATTTTAAATTAGAATGATGAGATTGTAATAGGAAGCTTAGAGACTTTGTTTTGGATGCAATAAATAGTTATTTTAAGAGTTTGGTTCAAAGTATGCTAGTGGCGATTATTGCGGAAACATTAGATATTTGATGGTGATGGACAAATAAGGAAAATTGTGTTTGTTGTGTTCACTAAAAGCAATGAGCATATGAAAATTTTAATCACACCTTGTATTTGTAGCAAGTTTAGGATGTTATGTATAAATCCTATGCAATGGTCCTTGAAAATTTTGAGCTTTCATCTTACCTAGAATTTGTACTTAAGAGAAGTATTATGTGGTACCTAGGAGATATTATAAAATCTTTTACTTGGCATATCCATGAGAGGGAGTGTGCAAATTGTATGTACATGTATCTATGTAACATGTGAAGGGGGTATCATTATAAGACTTGAATCGACATACACACCCCTTTTCCATGTGTCACTAATAATTTGGATAACTTGTTTGATACTGTTATCTCCTAAATAAATTAGTCTTCAATAGGTCGAACTCAGAAAATTTATTTTTGCGTAGTGATCAAGATTTTAGTGCACATTATGAAATATTTTTGTGTGTTTAATAAAGTTGGAATGCCTTGTACTCTGTTTCTTCATAAAATTCAAAGTTTAGCTTTCGGTGGCTTAGGCAAACATCTCAATAGTTCATTAGCCACCGAAAATCCCAACTTTCGGCAGTTTGAAAATTGGACTCAGGACTACATTAACCACCGAAAGCTCATTAACTCTGTTTTTTAATGAAAATTTTTGAAGAGTAGCTTCCGGTGGCTTAGGTGAACATCTCAACGTTCATTAGCCATCGAAAATTCCAACTTTTGGCAGCTTGAAAATTGGAACCAGGACTACCTTAACCACTGAAAGATCCAAAAGGGGAAAACGGTTAGCAATTCCGTCACAATCAGACATCATCAGCATGAAAAGCGTTAGCATCAAGCAATTAACCACCGAAAAGACTGGGACCACAAAAAATCATGAGTTGGAAAAGAAGAGGTCGTTATGAAACCAAAGTGATTGATAAAAAACCCAAACCCTTGCCACCCTCCACCTGTCCCATGACTGCAATCGAACCACCACAAAGTATTGATTTCTAGTTAAAATTATTACTGCACTAGCCATCTCACAGGTCTCATCAGAATTTACTGTCACCCTGCTCAAGTACCAATCACCGATCAACCCCTCAAAATAAGAACCCTCTCCTCAGTCCATTCCACATTTTCCTGCATACATCCTCATTGATCTAAGCCCTCCCTGAATCCAACACAGTAATCTCCTTCCCCAGGGTTTGAATTTTGATTTTATAGATACAAGAAGAGTAGTACAGAAATGAAGAAAGGAGGATGACCTGCCCTCATACAGGAATTGGGTGACATTGGCTATCTCAAGTCACACCTAGAGGTATGCCAACTCTTCAAACACTCATGCTGCTACAAGTTCTGAGAGAAAATTTAGAGATCCCACTAGCAAGTGGCAGAAGCCTTTGCTCTCTCCTTTGATGGCTCGAAGGCATTGATAGGCATAGAATAGTTCCAGGTTGATGAGGCTCTAATAGAAGAAGTAACAGAGCTCCCAAGTACTGGGGAGAAATGGTTCAAAACCACTATCATGAAGGATGTGGAATTCAGGTCTTACTTGAAGCCCGAGCATAAGAATGTTGTATGGAAGAAAATCATCCCTTCAGCCTGTCTTGAGGAGAAGTGGCAACAATTGTTGAAAGCAATCCTGGTCTATATAACTTGTGAGGGCATGTATAATGGGGTGATGATATACCACTTTAATTTAATAACCATTTCACTGGTAGGAGGCCACTAAACCTGCCTTTCTACCTACACAAGATCCTGACCAAGATGGCCCATCAGGTTAAATCCTAACCCACAAAAATTGCAGGCAGGCTATCCCATCATGGCCTAATAAAGCTCATTTTACTATAAGTGCTCAAAGAAGAAACATAGCATGGACATACTTCCTATTTTGGAATGAGTTTGAGACAGGATTGCAGCCAGAAGACAAAGGAAAGTCTCCTTCAAAGAAGTCCACCACTCCCAGGAGTGGTAAGAGGAAGAGGAGGGCCGCCATATCTCCAGTGGCAGTGGATCAGGCCTCTCCAACTCCTAAGACCAACAAAGCCAAGAGAAATATGCATTTCAGTGGAAAGGCGGCAGAGGCTCCAGCACAAGGTAAAAATATCCTCAACATGCCATACACCGATTCTGAGGATGAAGAGGAGTTTCCTGGAGAGCTAACAAATTGGTGCTGTTGCCGACGAGAAGAGCTGAAGTTCAGCTTCCCTGGGGGATGACATAGGCCCTACTTTGATGATAGACAAATTTAGGACATTGTTTGTTTTGTAATCATCTATCTGGTGACTCCATTGGAACAAGGTTTCTTCAAGAAGACCAAGTACCAGAGAAAATATTCAAAGGCCACCAATGACACCTGTTTCAGATCCTGAGAAGATTATAAGGAGAGGAAGGGCTTTACAAAGACAGACTTCCAGAGCTACAAGGGGAGCTACATCAGGTATTTCTAGAGGTATTTCTCCTGTTACATCAAATAGAACTCCCTTTAAATCTTCTGCTACTGAAGCATCTAATTCTCAGGAACTTATAAGTGAATCAAAAATTTTTAGGGTTGAGGAATCTTCAAGCACTACTGCTTGTGTAGATCCAATCCCTGGTGAGCCCACTAAGATAGATATACCACAAATACTTTCTCAACTAGTACCCACACCAGAAGCATCTCTTTTTTCCCTTTCCATACCCACATGCAATATGGCTGCCCCTCTGACCAAAATGGAAAGGATCCTTGTTGCGAGATATGCCCCTCTAAATTTTCCTAACCCCCTCTCTGCTATGCCTATTGGAGATTATCTAAAATACATTCCTAGGTTTACTGGGGAGGGAGATTTCATAGTTGAGGAGCATTTAGAGGCATTCTATAGTTATGCTAAGAATATAAACATTGAACAGGAGGATGTGTGGACTAGGGTTTTTGTGCAAAGTCTAGATGGCCAGGCTAGGAAATGGTTCAAAGAGTTACCTGCTAGATCAGTAGCTGGCATTGAAGCCCTAGATGACATATTTTTGAAGCATTGGGGAGAATGAAGAGACCACCTTTACTATATCACTGAATTTAGCAATTTGAGGAGAGAGAATGGTGAGTCTATTTCCAAATTCACAAAATGATTTAACAAAATGTTCAACAAGATCCCTGCTGAGATCAAGCCAACTAACACTTTAGCCAAAATGACTTATGCCAATTCCTTTGATTCTGAGTTCTGTCTTCTTCTCAGAGAAAGAAGATCAACTTCTCTGTCACTCATGCAAGATGTTGCTCTTAAAGTTGAGTCCAATATCGTTGCATCTCAGAAAATTAAGGGAAAAATGGATAAGAAGAAGCAACCCTCAGATCCTCTAGAGGCTTCTTCATCAGAGAATAAAATGGAGAAAATGGCCAAAATGTTGGATAGTTTGATAGCTGAAATGTCTAGAATTAAAGACTAAGGGAAAATACCTGTGAGAGGTAAAGGGCCAAATGATTTTGCTCCCAGAAACCCTAATTTTGTCCCTTATAGAATAAATAACCGACCAGCTCAGATCCTTCAAAGGGATAGGAATCAAGTTGAGGATCAAAGAATCAGAGCTCCTTTCTAAAATGTTGTGTTAGAAGAAGAACAAGAGTTTACTCAAGAAGAAGGGGAGGCAGAAGACAATATCAACTGTATGGAAGATGAAGTTGATATCTCTTTCCTGACACAAGTAGACTATGAGGAATCCCTCATGAATGAGCAGATCATGGAAGAATCCTTATATCAGGCAGATGCTCAAGAAGGTTAAAATTTGAGATCCAGAATTGTTGCTCCTATGAATAAGAGTCCTGCCCCTACAAAGTAGCCTACTCCTGCTGCTAAAAAGATTGCTGCTACTGCAAAGAAGATGGTTGCTCCTCCAAAACAGTAGCAAAGGCCATTACAACCATCAACCCATGATCCTACTCAGCTCAAAGCCCCACCACAAGAGGTAAGAACTTCTGCAAATTATCCTATTCTTTCAATCTTGAGTCAGAAATTCAGAAGTTAAAAATCCCTTTTCCCTTGATAGAGCTTATGAAGATGATGCCTTCAAGTCATCCATACTAAAATATCTTTAGCCAAGGATGACCATAGATGTTGACTTTGTGAACTTGCAAGATGATAAGCCCACAGTAATCCTAGGTACTATGATTGAAGATTTGGATGAGTCTTTCCAACCTTTCTACATATATTTGAACATCTATGATAAGATCCTTCACAACTGTTTGCTTGACTCAGGAGCATCCCATAACCTAATGCCAAAATCCGTGATGGATGAGCTTGGAATCAACATTAAAAAACCATACCATGATCTATTCTCTTTCGACTCTAGAAAGGTCAAATGCCTAGGCCTCATCAAATACCTTGTCATAAACCTCTCCCAGCTGCCTTCAAAAAGCATAGTGATGGACATAGTAGTGGCTGACATCACACCTAGGTTTGGCCTCCTTTTGTCTCTCTCATGGAGTAAAAGGCTGGGTGGTACCCTTTAGATGGACCTTACATATGCTACAATCCCAATGTTTGGAAGGGAGACCAAGAGACTCTACAGAGAGAACCAATTCACCTACATCATCAGTAATACCAAGAACTCTATAAAACATCGCATCTATGAAGTAGACATAGACTTTGGGGCATGCATCCTGTAGATAGATGATTCCCAACCAACATCCATGCAGCTTACAAAGCCTACCTACCAGCCACCTTAGGAAGTAACCACCTCTGTCTGAAGCATGTTTTTTGATGGGTTCAGTACTCAAGCCTTAGTAGGTGTAGGTATAGTCCTGATTTCTCCTCGAAAGGAGACTATGAATTTGTCTTATAAGCTTGATTTCAAGACTACTAACAAGATAGCAGAATATGAGGTGTTGCTGTTTGGATTGAAGGCTTCCAAGGAAATGGGAATCATGTGCTTGAAGATCTTTGGAGATGTAGATCTCATCATATAGCAGGTGAAAATTACTTTTCAAGCAAAGAATGTCAGGCTGAAGGCATACATAGATGAGGTATGCAAACTCAAGGACTCTTTCATGTTTTTTGAAATCTCATATATACCTAGAGCTATGAACCATCTAGCTAATTCCCTTGCTGTCTCTGCAAGTATGTTCATTCCCCCTTTGCCTCCTAAGCTGAGCTACGAGATCCAAGTCAAGTAGAGGCCATCCCTCCCTGATAATGTGAAATTTTGGAAATTTTTTGAAAATGATGATGAACTCAATAAATTTCTCCAATTCATAGATGATTTTTCTGATATGCATATCGATCAAGAAAACCTAAATATGGAAGAATCCCAGAGGCCCAAATTAGGAGGTAAAATAGGCAAACAAAATATTGTTCAGTTGCCTAGCAATTATATACCTTGGGGTCTAGTGCCCCTAGAAGAGATTTTTTATCATAACGATGTCCCCTTTAAACTTGTGAAAAGGGAGAAAGACCCTGCTGTCCATGAGCACAACCTAGGTAGCCAAAGTCATCCAAAATTGGTAAATTTGTCCTCTGAGTTAATTGTTGATAAGAAGCCAGAACTTTGTAGTCTTATGAAAGCGTTTGCTGATGTATTTGCTTGGGTATACAGTGATCTGAAAATGTATGACACAGCTATCATCCAACATAGGATTCTCTTGGAAAAGGACACCATCCCTTTCAAAAAAAAGCTAAGACCTATTAGTCCCCTCCTTCTGCTAGTGATTGAGAAAGAAATTCAAAAGCTCCTTAATGTAAAAAATATAATCCCACTAAGATATTCCAAATGGATTGCAAATTTAGTGATAGTGAGGAACAAAAATGGGGAGATCAGGTTATGCATTGATTTCAGAAACCTAAACAAATGCTCCAAGAAAGACAACTACCCCCTACCCAAGATGGAGCATCTGTTGTAAGGAGTCTCAAGAGCTAGTGTCATGTCATTCCTAGATGGTTTCTCTAGCTACAATCAAGTTTCTGTACACCCTGATGATCAAGAGAAAACTACATTTACCACTCCTTGGGGTACTTTCTTGTATTCCAAGATTCCATTTGGGCTAATGAATGCTGGGGCCATATTTTAGAGAGCCATGGACATAGCTTTTGTGGGATTGAAAGACAAGTTTGTTCTCATATACCTTGATGACCTCACTATTTACTCCAACAGCCATGAAGAACATTTGCAGCACTTGAGGAGGGTGTTTTTGAAATGTAGATAGTTTGGGATATCTCTGAACCCAAAGAAGTCTCAATTTTCTCTCAGGGATGGAAAAATCCTAGGTCACATAGTCTCAGCAGAAGGTGTTAAGGTTGATCCCGTTCGAGTTGAAGCAATCCAAAAGTTGTCCATACCTAGGTCAAAAAAGGACATTTAGTCATTCATAGGTAAGATCAATTTTGTCATTCAAGAAAGTATTTCGAAGCCATCAAGAAGGCTATCATGGAATCTCCCACTCTGATTAGTCCAGACTACACCAAGGGTTTCTATATTTTCTCCTTTGCTTCCTATGACATAGTGGAAGCAATTCTGTTACAGAAAGATGATGAAGGACTTGATCACCCCATTTCCTTCTTCAACAAGACATTGAGGGATGCTGAATTTAAGTATGATCCTATTGAGAAACAGGCCTATGCTCTCATTAAGTGACTGAAATCCTTTAGGATTTACATTCTACATGCAAAGGTCCTTGCCTATGTCCCTTCAGTTGTTGTGAAGGATGTCTTGAGCCAGCCTAACATTGATGGAAAGAGAGCCAAATGGATTTCCAAGCTTATTGAGTTTGACATAGAAGTAAATCCCACCAAGCTAGTGAAATGCCAAGGTCTAGCTAAGCTCATGGCTGAAGAAAATTATGATCTATTGAGAATGAATTTCATTGGTATAAGTTCAGCAAACCTGCAGACAGAGGTAGTAATAGAGGTAGCAGCAGAGGCGGTAGCAGAGGCAGTTCAGGAGTAGCATGACAGCCAACAGGTGGCTGAGAACTTGTCTTCATGCGAGTGGTACTCAGGTATTATTCATTTCTTGCAAAGTTTAGAAGTTCCCCCAAGGCTGAGCCTGACTCAAGCACGAGATCTTATGCTTAAGTCTGTTAAATTTTGTATAATTGATAAGCTGCTGTATTGGAAAGATCCTTCTGGTATTTTGCTGAGATGCTTAGATAAAGACGAGTCAGTTTAGGTCATACATCAGTTTCATTCAAGCACATGTGGGGGGCATCATTACTGGAATACTACATCCCACAATATTTTGAGGGCTGGGTACTATTGGCCTGTTCTTTTCTCTGATGTGTGTACCTTTATAAAATCCTGTGACAAATGCCAAAGATTCATAAGAAAGCAAGAACTCAGGTCTTTTCCCCTTAGACCCATTGTAGTGAATGGTCCTTTCCAATAGTGGGGTCCTGATTTCACAGGTGAGATTAATCCTTAATCAAGTGGTCAGCACAAGTGGATCGTAGTAGCCACAGATTATTTCACCAAGTGGATAGATTCAATCCCCACGAGGAATACCACTCACCAAGTCATCATGATTTTTTTATATGAGAACATATTTATCAGATTTGGCTTCCCAGTAAGGCCAGTGACTGATAATGCACTAGATTTTAAGTCTGGGGCATTGGTTAACATGTGTGAGTCAATGGGAATTCAATTGGTGCATTCCACTTCCTATTACCCTCAAGGCAATGGCCTTGTTGAGTCATCCAATAAAATCCTAGTTAGAATCATCAGAAAACTATTGGAGAATAATTAGAAGAGCTGGGATTCTAAGCTAAAGTTTGCTCTATGGGATGACAGAGTGACTGACAAAAAATCCATAGGGACTTCTCCTTTCAAGTTGGTTTATGGTACTGAGGCCATTTTTCCCATTCAACTGATTCTACCAGTTGCAAAATTCTTTCAGGAGGAACAAGATGAACCAAATGACATGGTAAGGAGGGTGCTTGATTTGGTTGAGTTGCAGTAAGTCAGGGAATGGGTGGTGGAGAAGTCAGAAGCTCACCAAAAGAATATTAAAAGTATTTTTGACAAGAAGGCAACGGTGGACAATTTTTAGGTTGGAGACTAGGTTCTAAAAGGGGATGTTGTCAGGAAGGACAAGGGAAAGCATAGTAAATTTGATTCTCTATGGATATTCCCTTTTGTGATAGCTCAGGTGCAACAGAACAACATTTTCAAACTACAAAATATGGAAGGCGAGGAGGTGTTTGATGGCCCAGTTAATGGGCAATTTTTGAAACTCTATTTCATCTAAGGCTTTAAAGCCTTATTATTTTAAAGTATTATTTTTTGTTGCTTTTGTTTTTTGCAAAATAAACTCCATGCCCAATGGAATGGTAGAAGATAGGTTTAATTCTTATTTTTTAGGAAAGGCATTTGGTCTGGGGTTCTTGGGACCTCAAAATAAGGTTCCCATCCCCGAGTAGGAGCCATATGTTATATCCTAAATAAATTAGTCTTCAATAGGTCAAACTCAGAAAATTTATTTTTGCATAGTGATCAATATTTCAGTGCACATCATGAAATATTTTTGTGTGTTTAATAAAGTTGGAACACCTTGTACTCTGTTTCTTCATAAAATTCAAAGTTTAGATTTCAGTAGCTTAGGAGAACATCTCAACGGTTCATTAGCCACCGAAAAGACCATCTTTTGGCAGCTTGAAAATTGAACTCATGACTACATTAACCACCGGAAGCTCATTGACTCCGTTTTTTAATGAAATTTTTGAAGAGTAGCTTTCGGTGGCTTAGGTGAACATCTCAACGTTCATTAGCCACCGAAATTCCTAGCTTTCGACAGCTTGAAAATTGGAACCAGGACTACCTTAACCACCGAAAGCTCCAAAAGGGGGAAACAGTTAGCACTTCCATCACAATCAGACATCGTTAGCATGAAAAGTGTTAGCATCAAGCACTTAACCACTGAAAATATTGGGACTGCAAAAAATCATGAGTTGGTAAAGAAGAGGTTGTTATGAAACTGAAGTGGCTGATAAAAGACCCAAACCCTCGCTACCCTCCACCTGTCCCGTGACTGTAATTGAACCACCACAAAGCATTGAGTTCCAATTAAAATGATTACTGCACTGGCCATCTCACGAGCCTCATCAGAATTTACTGTCACCCTACTCAAGTACCAGTCGTCGATCAACCCCTCAAAATTAGCACCCTCTCCTCAGTCCATTCCACATTTTCCTTCATACATCCTCACTAATCCAAGCCCTCCCTAAATCTAGCACGATAATCTCCTTCCACAGGGTTTGAATTTTGATTTTACAGGTACAAGAAGAGAAATCCAGAAATGAAGAAAGGATGAGGACCTCCCTCAGATAGGAATTGGGTAACATTGGCTATCTTGAGTCACACCTAGAGGTATGCCAACTCTTCAAAGAATGAGGTTGCTACATGTTCTGCGAGAAAATTCATGGATCCCACCAGCAAGTGGTAGAATCCTTTGCTCTCTCCTTTGATGGCTCAAAGGCATTGATAGGGAGAGAAGAGCTCCAGGTTGATGAGGCTCTAATAGCAGAAGTAATAGAGCTCCCAAGGACTGGGGAAAAATGGTTCAAAACCACCATCACGAAGGATGTCGAATTCAGGTCTTACTTGAATCCTAAGCACAAGAATGTTGTATGGAAGAAAAGAATCTCTTCAGCCTGGCTTGAGGAGAAGTGGCAGCAGTTGTTGAAAGTAATCCTGGTCTATATAACTTGTGAGGGTAGGTATAATACGGTGATGATATACCAATTTAAGTTAATGAACCATTTCATTGGCACGAGCCCACTAAACTTGGATTTCTACCTATACAAGAGCTTGACCAAGATGGCCCATCAGGTTAAGGCCCAGCCCACCAAAATTGGAGGCATGCTATCCCATCATGGCTTGATAAAGCTCATTGTCCTAGAAATACTGCAAAGAAGAAACATATGATGGACATACTTCCTATTTTGGAATGAGTTTGAGATAGGATTGCAGCTAGAAGATAAAGGGAAGTCTCCTTCAAAGAAGTCCACCACTCCCAGTAGTGGTAAGAGGAAGAGGAGGGCCATCTCTCCAATGGCAGTGGATCAAGCCTCTAGAACTCCTAAGACCAACAAAGCCAAGAGAAATCTATATTTTAGTGCCAGGAGGAGGAGGCTCCAGTACAAGGCAAAAATATCCTCAACCTGCCATACATTGATTGTTACAGAGAGAACTTCCTATGGCTTGGGGTACCACAATAGACAGAGTAACCATAGAAATCAATCCTTTCCCAAATGCAAGAGAAACCAAACATATAACACTAAAGGATCTTGAAACATACCTTATTCCGAATGGTTGATGTAGATCCCCATTGAGCTTTTCCACTCTTGCTTGTATTAGCAATTTTCTCTCTCAACATTCAACAAACAAGACAAGCATGCTATATAATTGTGTTAGCCTACTCTAGCATATATAATCAATAACATATAAGCATTTAAAAGCATCCATGGATTCAATACTCATTTAAATACACATTATTGGACAACAAAATATATTTCTATTAATATAAATAAGAGATTACAATAGTGACAACCTCTGTCGGCATTTCTGCGAATCGGAGAAACTGAGTCCTCCACCTGGGCCTCCACCACTTCAATCCTCCATCTCTCGATAGAAAGCTCACAATCAAAGGAAATTTTGGGAAGAACACAAAGTGCTCCAAGGGACAAAGGGATGCAGACTCAAGTATAAGCTCTGAAAACAATGGACTATAGTTTTCTTGCTCTTAAATTCCTCTCCTTTCAATGTATCCAAAGGGTTCCTTATATAGTACTTCAATGGGGTAATGGAAGTTCAAATCCGAGCGATCTCAAGGCATATGGAAGGAGGGCATTAATGCATCCCTCATCATCCAACATGAGGTACTTAGCAAGGCTGTATAATGTGGAAGGACTCGATCATAATGTGCATGAACTAGTATCAGTACCGGGAATGGACAACATGCAAAGTCAAGAGAATCAAGGAATGGCCGACTCAGGTTTCAACTTCCTTCAAACAAGAGAAGGAAAATGGTGACTAAATGTAGGTAGCATAGAATCGATATACAAAATTGGGACATCTCTGCGACATAGGATCCATAGGGACTGGAAGCTTAACCAGTCGGTGGAGATAAACTCAGAGAAACAAGTAGAACTCCTAAATTCAAACTATTAACCCAACCAATGGATGTGATATACAGTGTGTTCGAAGGTGACACGACTCGACTGCTACCAAAGATAACATCTTTTCTTGTCTGAATTTTTGGTTTTTTGATTTTTTTTTTTTACTTTTTCAAATATTTTGAAAAGCTTGAAAAAGAATAAAAGTGCTTTATAGTTATAGACTAGGAGAAGATGAGTGTCAATGGGCAAACAAACTAGTTCCAAGCAGTGGAACATACCTATGCTCAATGCAAGGACACATGTGTAGGATAATAACACTCGGGGGAAAGTCCCCTCTTGGTAAAAATGGGGAATCAAGATGCAAAGGATATATAAAATGGCTCTCTGTGGCTAGACATGAAACAAGCTCAGGCTATATAGCTAATAATCAAAGTCAGGGAAGTCAACATAAGGCTCAATGAGGTAGGAAAAACTCATGATAATGCAATTGAAACTTGACATAAGGGAGCCCTTGGGAAAAAGGCCAACAAAAAGATCAAGAGGAGTATGAGGCTCTTGCACAAAGACATGGCGATACTATACAAAGGACTCCCACACCCTTAAAAAAATGTCGACATGGCCACCAAATGCAACAAAGGAGCTAACTAGGGCACCCATGTATGGTCAAGCTCTACCATTCACATCATCTCACTTCTAAAACAACAAGAAGGTTTCATGACAAGATAGAATGGGTTCGTACCTAAGGTTATAATGAAATGGTCATAAGGTCATGCAAAGTGCAAATGGATGTGAAATCTAACCTGTATGCCAGTTTAGACATAATACCTGAAAGCGACACAAATGGGTCAAAACCATGGTTGAAACGATGCTCAAAATGGACTCCTACATCATCAAATTAGTCGAAAATGGTTAGAAACGGTTCAAAACTATAGAAAGGGGGTAAAAAAAATTTAAATTTAAAAAAAAATCTATAAATAGTAAAAAATTCAAAAATTATATATCATTTGAAATTTTTACCCATTTGAGCTCAAAACTTCCAACGCGAATTTCGAGGGATTCATCTGGTGAAATTCGACACTGTTTGTTCTAGGTAAACTCTCATGTCCTCCTTTTCCATTTTCATGCAAAGTTTTTCAATTTCCATGGTCAATTTTGATTTTTAGGCCAGTCTAAAATTGTCGTTTCGGCCCACATGGATATCAGGGCTTTTTCTACATATAGGGCTGGCTATACACAGAAAAACCTCCCAAAATCGTGTACATACGTGGCTGTTTTGTAAACAGTCGCTTATGTGGCTACGGACAAGGTTTTTTAAGGTAAATAATGACCAAAAACTAATTTTAATGTGCAGGATGGTTATAGAATGGAGGGAGAGGGAACATGGAGATGTAGAAGAGGCTTTTTGAGGTAATTTAATGGCTCAACAAGCTCTACGTGCATGTGGGATATATAAGTTTTGGTGTCTTGTCAACCTGAGCGACAAACCAAGACTCCTGTAGATGCTAGTAGACTACTGGGATCCAGACTCAGAGTCCTTTAATATCGACGGGATGTCCCTCACTATAAAGGTGGAGGACATATATTTCATTACTGGATTGTCATGATAGGGAGAGGTGGTGAACCTACACTCTCGCGATCCCAGAGGTGGCCTCACCATTGATGAGTACATTGTAGTATACTATTTTTTGGACATGGAAAATGTTGGGAGTAAAATCCCAACAAACTCCATCTAGGTACTAGGACTGAAGGTCATACTATTGGCACTCAGTAGGATAGCTGGTCTAACATAACTCCACCAGGCCTCGTGACCATTGATGTTCTATGCAGTGGAGTGCATGAGACCCATAGTGTATGATTGGAGCACTACACTGTTGAGTAACATGAAGCAGTAGCTTAGTGATTGGAAGATGGACAGGGTGCAAAACTTCGGTTTCAGCAGCATACTGAGCATGTTCTTCTTTGAGCGTGTACCGAGGCTAAGCCCTATAGTTGACATTCCTCCACACGAGGTTCAAGATATGGCCCAACGATGTTGGGTAGATGCTATGCGCAGACTGGGCAAAGGTAGGGTGTCTAACCCCTACCCAGCTGACTTATTTCCATGGTGGCGGTGGTAGATTATTGCCATTGATGATTATCCCTATGCAGGAATAGATTTTCGGGGAGATCTAGACATGCCCCTACCACCAGGAGTAGCATACGGTGATATAGGTAACGAATCCCAAACCCTATTTTTAAATTTTTTTTTTTTTAATTATTAAATTTTTTGTGTTTTTTTATATATTGACTCAAAATACATGTTTTGGTGTGACGACACATAGTGACAATCTGTCATGTGTATGCAGATGTTGGACCATGATATCCTGACGGTTTCCCTCATCATAGATGGAGGGGAAGAGGAGATGACATCATGGGTGTGGATGCGGAGTGGATGCTCCAAAGCATCCACACAAACTTTGTACGCTTGACACACAGGGTACCCATGGCATAAGTTGAGGACTTGCCTGAGGCCATGCAGCGTCAGGTGGTTGGTGTAGCATGAGCATGGGTTCGGTTATTCTGACGACTAGCTAGAGCCATGGTGTGCTACCACGATCAAAACCCCCCTCCTCCTCCACAGGCTTAGAGACCTGAGAGTGCTTCATTTTTGTACTACCGTGTATTATATTTTGGTGTCTCAGAAGCCCCATTTTTGTATTATGACACTTATGTATTATGACATCACATTTTGGATGTTTAATGAAATTTTTTTATGATGATCAATATTATTTATTTACATGTGTGTAAAAATGTATGTTTGTGATATGCTTATGGTCTATGGAACAAATGCCAATCTAACACATAGTTAGCATATGAGTCAACAACTTGATTAAAAATTCTTGAAACATGTATGTATGTTATGTTGTCAAATTTCCGTTCTAACAATCTCACACATAAGAATCTTCGTAATAATGTTGGATCCCTAATACGATACAATCCATTAAGCTGTGACACTACTAACTGCAAATCAAGGCGTACCTCAAGAGAGAGAACACCATGTGAAATGGTATCCCGCAATAGCTCGATAATGACACCTTACTTAGCAACATTGTTCGAAGAAGGCCATAAACATACGCCTCCTGAAGACAATACCTAACCTGTAGGAGTATAAATCACCCAAGTAGTAGAGGCTGAGTTTTGAGTGTGACGGCTAGCACTGTCAGTGAATCCTATGTAAGTAGAAGACTCCATTGACATCTTCCATAAGAAACGAAAGCTAATCAACAAACCCAATCACCATAAGAAAACCTAACTATGCAAAAAACTGTACAATAATATACAATAATCAGCCCTGGATGAAGATCATGGATAGTATTTTTTAGATATAGCCCATTTCTAGGCTCTGCCAAGGCTGTCCCTTCATAATCCACCATCTCATAGGCGCCATTCTCTAACACACGTTTGACAACGTAAGGACCATGCCACATGGGATTAAACTTCCCTGCCCCCAAGGGTTCTTTAGATTGATCCCACAAAAGGACCAAATCACCTTCACTAAACCTCCTCAGATGGACAGACTTATCATATTATACCTTAACACGATGCTTATTTACTTCTAGAGCCATTAAGGCATCTCGGCGCTGCTCATTAAGCTGCTATAAATGGACCAAACGTTCCTCCAATGTGGAAGTGTCTGGTAAAATCTCTATAGCTAGCTTAAAAGAAGGGATTTCAAATTCAATTGGCAAGACAGACTCCACTCCATGTATGAGCTGATATGGAGAAAAATCAGTGGCAGTCTTAACCGCGGTCCTATAGGTCCACAAAGCAGGATATAACATGATATGCCAATCCGTCTTGCTTTGTGTGATGGTTCATTGGAGAATGGACTTAAGTGATTTGTTCACTGCTTCAACTTGTCCATTTGCCTAAGGGTAATAAGAAGAGGAGTGCTCCTGCTTATACCCTAACTTTGAGGCCAACTCTTCCATCATTCTATTTTGAAAGTTCCTACCATGGTCAGTGACAAGCTCTTTCGGAATGCCGAACAGAGTAATAATTTGGTTGAATACGAAATGCATGGCTGTCTCACCATCATATTTAACTGTGGGCATAGCCTTAGCCCATTTTGTGAGATAATCAACAGCCACTATAATATGATGATGCCCCCTGGTTGAAGCTGGGTTGCAATCCATGAAGTCAAGCCCCCACTTGGTGAAGGGACCGATGGTGATAATCGGATGTAACGAGGTAGGATGTGAGTGCATATTGCGTGCAAACACCTAGAAAGGGTGACACTTCTTGACTGCATTGACATAATATTTGAAGATCGACGGCCAAAAATATCCTGCTCTCAAGATTTTTTGGGCTGTAGAAAGCCCAGATAAATGACCACCACACGCCCCTCTATGGAAATCATTCAGCACAACCTCATCCTCTTCATGGGTTAAACAACAACGTAAAATGGAATCTACCCCACGACGGTACAAAGTGTTATCCACTATAAGGTAGTTCTTAGATACGTGACGTAATCGTCGTCGCTCATCCCATGAAAGGTGAGTAGGGACTTTCAACGTTTGTAAATATATGATGATATCCCCATACCATGGATCCAAAGTTGAGATAAGGAAAATATGCTCATCGACAAACATATCCTCATAAACCTCCTCCTCCTCCACACTTGGAAAATTAGAAATGAGCTCCACAAAAATCAATGATTTCTTCGATTTTGCCGAAATAAACTCGAGATCAAATTCTTGCAAAATAACAATCCACTTATTATACTTTCCCCCAATCATCCTCCTAGTGAGGACGAACTAAAATGGATTGACATGAGCTACCACCAAGGTCTGGCGAAGGAGAATGTAATGTCTCAATCTTCGAACTGCATGAACGGTGGCTAAGGAAAGTTTCTCAACGAAATAATGGATTTTTGCACCTATAAGGTTCCAGCTCAAATAATATATGACATGCTCATGGAGCTCCTCATCCTCCTGAACCAAAACCATACCAATAATCTCCATGGACGCGACCACATAAATAAAAAAGTCATGGCTATAGTCGAGTGGACTAAGCACAGGGGCCGATGCCAAGGCTTGCTTAAGAGCATCAAAGGACTCCTCGGCTCACTCATCCCAGCAAAAGGTAGTGTCCTTCTTTAAAAGATGCATAAAGCCTTTAGTCAAATTTGCAAAGTCAACCATGAATCTCCGTAAGAAATTTTCAATTCCTTGCAAACATTGAAGATGTCTAATATTGCGCGGGGGAGACAATTGAAGTATTACCTCAACCTTTAAGGCATCAACTCTTATACCCTCCTTGGAAACAATGAATCCTAGCAAGCAACCAGACTTCACGAAAAAGATGCACTTATGAGGATTTAACCTAACTAGGTAATGGCGGCATCTTTCGAATACTAATCACAAATGGTATGGATGACGCACTCTCAGCTAAGAATGAGCAGTAAGGTCATCCAAAAAGACTTCAATAATTGTTTTGATATCGTGAAAAATCAAGGTCATATCCCGCTGAAATGTGGCTCCGACGTTTTTAAGACCGAAAGGCATCTTCTGATATGCAAACATACCCCAAGGACAAATAAATGCAGTTTTTTGTTGATCCCCAGGTTTGATATGAATCTAATTATATCCGGAAAATCCGTCCATAAAGGAAAATACCTCGCTTCCCACACACTCATCCAAAATTTGATCAATAAATGGTGTGGGAAAATTATCCTTAGGACAAGCACAATTTAAATCACAGAAATCAGTGCATATACGGATCATTCCCTACTTCTTATGAACTGGAATGGGGTTTGAAACCCACTCCATCAAGGGAACGGGATAGATAAAACTGGCTTTTAACAACTTGTCTATCTTAGCCTTAATAGCGGGTGCTTTTCTAGGATTCACCGCACACAAACGTTGTCGAACGGGCTTCATATTCGGATAGGTCTTAATTTCATGTTCAACAATACGAGGGTCGATACTTGACATTTTCTCGTATGACCAAGCAAATATGTCATGAAACTCTTTGAACAACTCGGTATACTCCTTAATCTTATTAGGGGAACAGTCTTCCCTAATGTAGACATTCTCAATTTTTCCACGATCACGAGAGATAATGATAGGAATAGTAGGTGATATATTTTCCATGTTCCCATTAGCCATCTGACCAGGAGAGCTCAATGGAACCACATGACTACCAACCTTCTCACTAAGAATCTCCCTAAATTCCTCACGCTCCAAATGGTCAAGCTTGGGAAGAAAATAGGATCTATGATGTAACTCTTCCCAAGGTGGCTCAACCCAAGACATGGCCTCAATAATGGATTCATCTGATGGAAAAACATCATCAAGGAAATCATGTGCATGAGAAGACTAAAATTCCCATGCAGGAAGCACATACGGGTCCTCCTCCTCCGTCCACGAAGAGGAAGGACTAGGCTCTACAACACAATCAAGATTTTTTTGATATGCTATCATTGTTGCAGGCAACAACATGTCTGTTTCGACAGGTCCATTGGAAGGACTTGCTGAAGGAAGAATCCAAGGATCTTCGATATGGGTAGTGTGAAAAGACACTGAATTCAATGAATATGAACCCCCACTGAAACTAGATCCGATCATAAGAACGGGTGTAGGACAACTAAAGGTCCCCATAAGGGATGGATACATACCTACACCCACACTCCCAGTTGTCGATTGAGAATGATCGATAATCAGGATCGAAGCTCCTGATGATGCATTAACACTTGTATTTTTGAATGATGTCTAATCAATCATAACAATCTTCCCATTAAATGGAAAGCATACTACTCAAAATAGAGAAGAGACTACGGCTTTCATACTATACATCCAATTCCGACCCAGTAAAAGATTGTAATTAAGGGGCGCATCAACCACCTCGACCTCGATCGCGACGGTCTTCACTCCCAAACAGACCTTAAGATAAGGAAGAATTACATGCAGTTGAATTGATATACCATCAAAGGCAGTCAACATGTTAGCGGATTGAGACAATTCAGGAGAACCCAAGCCCTTCTAGCATGACAAAGACATCACGGAAGCAACAACGCCTTCGTCAATCACAGTGCGTTTGATGGTCATGTTAAGACACTCTACATGAATCAAGAGAGACATGTAGTAAGGAAAGTGAGGTTGTAATCCCATGGTTTCAAATTTGATGATAGAAGAAGAGATATCATCATTAACCCCAAGAGTAGAAAGAAAAGCTTTCCTTTGCGAAGGACAACTTTGAAGTACTTCAAGCACCGACATTGCATAAGGAGTTTGGCCCAAATCGTCGACAACAGAATAGTTCTGGGTGGGTCAGGAATTAGGATTGTGCCCCGAATGCTTTAGGAATCCCTTAGGAATGCGAGGTGCAATCACAGGTTTATCCATAGGATTTTCAATATGCAAAGGGATCTCTGTTGGAGTGGGTTCCTTCCCAAGGTCTGGTTGTGACGAACCATAGTCTTTCGCATGAGTCACAACCTTAGTAGCATGCACCATGTTGATGCAACCATGACCAGTACTGGCCTCCAGCAGATTTTTATCTCCACCCGATGCACAATGAGGATCATGGGTCCTCGAGTTCATATTTTGATTATGGGGTAAAGGATTGGTCAGCACAGTTGGGCCTTGTGCTATGAACCTCAAGGCATCTTCCATATGAGGGCACAAGTGAGTGAGGTGGTCATCCTTACACAATTTGCAAGAAAACTTAACCTTACGTTTAGACTGCTTGTCCTCCCCAGCATTACGGGTGTTCTTGTCATTAAAATTGGAATTTTCATTCTTGTTCCCACCCTTACGATTGTTTTTACCCTTTTTCTTATTCCTTCCGGGCTACTAGTTTCCCTTTTGGTCCGACGATTGCATAGAAAGTACACTCGTCGTTTGGTTGGGTTGATACGAAACCATGGCTTGTCCTAAAGCAGATTGATTAATAGAAAATTGACTCACTTGTTTCACAACCGAATCTGCAGGTTTGGTACTTGTACAACCAACAATTCCATTGGCATGTGGTCCAGGCTTGATCTTGGGATCGAAACTAGAACGTAGAGCATTAAGTATGATTTCATATAATAGTCTAGATTGAGCATAAATCAAATCCAATTCCTATGCCCTAAAAATTGCTTTTTCCTCGTTCTGGACTCCGGATGTAGAAACATCCTTCGCAATGTAAGTTAGCAATGATTTGAGGAACCACTCAAGGAGAAACTCCGACGATATGAAAGCTTTAATCAACCTCTTCCGTCTACGCCGCTCTTAGATATGGTTCGAGATATGTGTGGCTTTGTCTTGTCGAAATGTTGACAAGAGTTCTGTACCAACGTCGTAATGCAGGGGTAGCTGGAATTGATTGAGGGAATTCATAGCAAGGTCATCGAACAAAACAAATGCCCCCCTCGGTAACTCTATGTACCATTTCGCTGTAGGCCCGGTGAGGTTACATTGAAATAGTCTTAAATGGATTGAGTCATCATGTAAGGAATTGGAAGAGCACCAAAGGTGAAATGTAGTGACATGTTCACTAGGATATTCTCCTGCTTTGCCCTCGAATTTGGGAATATCCGAGGGAAGCTTGTTAGGGACAGCCGGCCAAGCTGGGTGATGAGATACCAAATCGTTCATTAGTCTCAACAAATTAGGTAAATTTAATGTTGTGAGGAAAGGGAGCCTAGGTTGAGCTGTTTTATGCCACGCTCCCTGATAGTTTTGTTTCATATAAGGCTGACTACTATAAATACTATGGCCTTGGCCATAATATCCTCCTCCTGTTTGACTTGTGTAGAGATGCATGGAAGCATTATGATGTGGTGTACCTTGACTATGTGGTGCTACAAAGCTATAATTAGAGGAGTAAGCAGGCTGTTGATATCTATACCCATAGGGTTGATAGCTCTGTCCATACTACAGTCCATAAGATTGTCCATGAGAAGCTCCATAAGATGTCCCATGGGATGTCCCATGAGAAGCTCCATAATTAGGGATATGGGGAACTCCTTGCGATGGACTGTAAGATGATCTAGAAATAGGAATATGACCTCTCGAGACAATAGGAGGTACTTGACTTTGAGATACAACCGTGCGAGTAGTCGCAGTACGAACATGACTAGTAGCAACATTCCGGCCCGAAGGACCACGTGAATGAGGGGGAGGAAGGGTTGTATAAAATGCATTTGAAGAATTAGGAATTGAGGACAAAGGGACATGTGAAGGGATGTAAGTGGTATTCCCTATGGTCACTCATCTCGGTTCTAGTATTCACATATGACTACTAACACTAGGTCTAGGATGGACATGTGAGGTAGCTTCCACCACTAGGATGGAAGGTGCAATGTGACTAGTGCTCCCAAATCTCTTCGCATGGAAAGGAATAGGAGTGCCCCCAAGCGTAGTGCTAGGTTCAATTTTTGACACGACATGATGTGCTGGATCGTGTGCAGGGATATCAGGCATGCCATAATGAACATGACTAGTGCTTGTGGGTTCATGATGAGTCTCATCACCTAGAAACCAATACCAGCGATCTGTGAATGAGGGATCAAAACCAGAATGTGAAGGTATTTCTGGTGAAGGATGATATACAGGAGTAGAATCTACATCCCCAACCTCTTGAGGTGGAGAAGACATCTCATGAATTTCATCCTCGCGATCTCCCATCCTGTGTGAATCAATGTGAGAAGTAGTCTGCCCAGACTGTCTGTTTCTCTCTCCCAAAGGAGGAGGAGATGTGGAAGGCCGAAGTCCTACTAAACGATTGAGAACGTGAAGTGCCGTACCCGAATCCACAATGACTCAAAAAATGAAAAAGACTCTCTCTAATTATGCAAACCCTAGGAAAACTAGCATGCATAGGGCATACACATATACAATGTAAATCCAGATCACAAGCAAACAAGGGTAGGATATGTGAGCTCCCGAATGAAGCAGGTATGTCTCTTATAGGTGAGGCTTGATACTCACATACATAACAAGCGGAGGTTCGTAACCAATTATAGTGGCCCTCAACTTCAACGCATATAGTGACTGTGCTATCCGAACCCTACCTGGCTAGGACACCTGTAGAATAACCTCAGCGAAGTACCCCATCGATAACCTAGGTAAGGCAACTAAGGTCACCTCAATATAATCAATGCTCAGGCAGACAGTTGCAGGCAGGATTGACCATATGGGAAGGGTAGCAAATCCTAAAACTCCTGAAAGAGCCCCCAAATACGAATACAATCTTGGAAATATCTCTGGTGCTACTTAGTTATGACCAGGGGTGATCCCAATCATTAACCACTCACACTGCCTTGTGCTTAACTCCCTTGTAAGAGGAGGATCCTAAGAAACAATAATTATACCAAGGAATTTCACACTCTCACCTAGACAGACACATACATGTTTCGTTTAGTGGTCTTGGAGAATTTACTCACAATGAACTATTCCAAGACCCTAAAACCTAATCTTGTTGGTGCACCCTATAAAAGAAAAGAGTGTAATTCATTTTATTATGTGTTGATTTTAATTGGCTTATTACTCAAAAGATAAAATGATCGTGCAACTAATGGTGTTATGACGCAACAAGAACTAAAATGCACACCTAACAATCAATGCAAATGCACTGTGTTGAATGAAAAATGGGGTGTGCTACTATGTGAAATGCAAAATTTTCCTTCAAATGAAAATGCAATCATTCCTATATGAAAACCTGACTAATACTTCTCCAAGCAAACCTAGTGCAAGTACCATGCAAAATGCAAAATGCAATAATGCATAATGATGGAAAAAAGCAAATATTTTTGTATTTTTTGAATTAAAATGAGATAATAAAGAAAAATAATGACTCTACCACCCCCAGACTTTTCAAGCACTATCAAACAAAACCCACGAAAAGCACTAAAGTAAAAGAGACCTAATGTACTAATCCCAAAACAAAAAATAGAAAATGTAATGACAAGAACATTCTTAAAAAATTTCGAACTAAAAAGCATCTCTCGTTAGAAACAGAGGTGTATATAGACTCTAGAAGCATCCAAGAAGACTCAACAATCATCAAAACTCACCCAACAACACTTAATCTTCCCCACAAAGGCAAAACTCAGGGCATACGCGACTATGTGTAGAAAACCCACGTATATACGTGGATATCCCAGTAAAAAATGCGTGTACACACGACTATGAAGACAAAACTCGTGTACAGGAAGAAAAATAGATAAAAATGAAGGTAAATAGACAAGCTAAGACAAAATTTACTCCTATCAGACACTACTAGGAAAACATGCCCCCAGAGCTGACTCAGAAACAGAGAAATCAGAGCAATTGAAGAACATTAAATGCTGATAAAAACCCCCAAAGGAAATGACTAGGAACTCCCCAGTATGGTCGCCAATTCTGTTACGGAGAAAATTTCCTATGGCTTGGGGTACCACAACAGACAGAGTAACCGAAAAAATCAATCCTTTCCCATATGCAAGAGAAACCAAACATCTAACACTAAAGGATCTCGAAACATACCTTATTCTAGATGGTTGATGTAGATCCCCGTTGAGCTTTTCCACTCTCACTTGTATTAGCAATTTTCATTCTCAACATAGCAAACAAGACAAGCATTCTATATAATTATGTTAGACCTACTCTAGCATATATAATCAATAACATATAAGCATTTAAAAGCATCCATGGATTCAATACTTATTTAAATACACATTATTGGACAGGAAAAGATATTTCTATTAATATAAATCAGAGATTACAATAGTGACAACCTCTGTCGGCATGTCTGTGAATCGGAGAAACTGAGTTTTCCACCTGGGCCTCCACCACTTCAATCCTCCATCTCTTGATAGCAAGCTCATAAGCAAAGGAAATGTTGGGAAGAACAAAAAGGGCTCCAAGGGACAAAGGGATGCAGACTCAAGTATAAGCTCTGACAACAATGGACTATAGTTTTCTTGCTCTTCAATTCCTCTCCTTTTAATGTATCTAAAGGGTTCCTTATATAGTGATTCAATGGGGTAATGGAAGGTCAAATCCGAGCAATCTCAAGGCATATGGAAGGCCAAGAGACAAGTGACTCGGATTCACATCAAGGAAAACTCCAAAACTATTTGTCCTTTTGCACACATCCTGATGTACGTGAGTTTGAGGGTCATATCCGCATATATACGCGAGAATAGGTTTAAAAGTCGCGTATAGAAAATAATGCATGTTTTTACGGATGATCTTGGAAACATAAAAGGTACAAAAATGGTCCATGGGGTCTAAAGAGTCTGCAGACGGATAGGGAAGGCCATAAAGGTGTGATCCACCATGTGTGGTAAAATCAGCTATAACACCGATTCTGAGGATGAAGAGGAGCAGGAAGTTGACCTAACAAAGTAGGTTGATGCAGAGCATGAGGAGTTTCCCTCACCTACACCAAGGGAGGGTCAAGGTGAACCAGTGGCAGAGGCTTCCTCTAGAAAACCTAGGTCCTAGAGAATCAATTAGCTATTAGGGCAAGTATATGAACTGGAGGTCTTAGAGAGAGAAATCAAAAGAACTAATGCAATATTAACCAAAAGAAATATTGAATTGCATGATTCTCTTCTAGAAATGAGAGGGATGTATATCCTGCTGCAAAAAAGAAATATGAGATTAATGAAGGACAAATCTAGGCTCTACATAATGATCAGACTATCGAGGTTGCAGATGAAGAATTCAAACCCTAAATCTCAAGCTCAACTTGCACTGGAAACCCTAACAGAGGCAGCAATAAGCCTTCAGGATCTGGAGGCAGCCTATGACGTTGTTGATATTTCAAACCCTATGCAGGTTGAAGAAATACCAGAAGGTCAGAATTGAAGCTGTAAAAGGGTGATTAATAGTTTGATTAAATTTTGAAGAAACAAATCTTTCGGTGGCTTAGGTGAACACCGCAGTTGTTCATTAGCCACCGAAAACAGAGCTTTTGGTAGCTTATAGACCCAGAATTTTTCTTTCTTAGCCACTAAAAGCACAGAACAGTGCAGAAAGGCATGCTTCCACACAGAACCAACTTTGGTTGATCCAAACACCTCATGGATGAGTTATGAAGTTGAAAATTAATTAAAGGCACTAGTAGCTTGGGTCTGTTCCAGTTTTGAAGCTTCCAGCGAGGTGAAGTGGGTCACAAACCCTACCTAGTTTGACAAATTGTGACTTGTCTGCCATATAGCAGGTCCTAGTTCTACTTCAGTGATCACTATAGTTATTAAAGAGTTCAAGGAGTGAGAAATTGTTGGATTTAGGTAGATTAGCACTTAAGTTAGGTTTTTTGACCTAATTTTTGCAAAAGAGTTATGTTTATCTATTTTTAGTAAATTCGATCCAACTTTTCAGGATTTGAAATAAAATTTGTAAAGGCTATAAATCTTGTGAATAATGTTGAAGCAAAGGTTGGACTTTGGAGATTGTTAGACACTTATTATATTCAATCTTCTTATGTGCTTTATTATTTAATATAAGCTCTTTTGTTATTATATGTTCAAGTTCCATCTCTTTTCTATTTTGTACTTGTGCTTGGATGTTTGATTCAGGTTTATTCTTTTTTTCTAATACCAGATAGTTGTCATTCTATCTCTGTGTTGATGAGTTGAATTGCAAGTATCCTTCCTTGTTATGATTAGCCATTCATGTGTGAGTGCCTCATATATGAATTTGCCAGCATAGTGAGTTCTTCATTTATTCGCCTTTGATACAAAACTTCTGAACATTGATAGTTAGAAGCCTTATCTATTTGATTGAGTATTATGCATGTCTTGAGTGAGTGAGGTCTTATTGGTCATCTGACTTGATCCATTTAGAAAACCATTGAAAATATTGAAGTTACCAGGCATCCTCGAGCTACAACCTAGAGGAGTTTTTTGGAGAGCTAATAGATACCCTATGTTTATGGAGTTGATAACACTTGGAGGAATGGGTTGTGTATTGATTGATGCTCTATCACTAGATCATGTTGGTTGTAGACTCTCAAAGGTGCGTTAGGCCTATAAACTAGAATTATTTTGTACATTCAAAGGAAGTTCATTGATTAATTGAATGAACCATGTACCTGAAAGACATCCTACTAAAGCAATAGTTACAATAATTAGGTACCCATGTATTTCGGTTGATGGGTGTTCCTTTATATGGATGTTGATAGTTTGATGATGTCTACATGATTGTGGTATGAGATGCAAGTGGCAAGTTGGACCATATATAGAGTTTGTTGATCAACATCTTCGGGAGCATTTGATGCATAAAATTGGTGAAACGTGTTAATGAATGTCTGACCTTATGGAGATTGAGACAAGTACTCGTTAAGGGGGAATGTTGGAATGAGTAACTCCTACCTATCTTATGTGTGATTCATGATCATATGAAAATGTAGTGATTTGTTAATGTATTGGTCATTGTGATGTAGAGTTTGTCTCTACACGAGAAGTTTCCTTCTATGTTTTCGGAGGTTGTTAGATCTACTTGGATATGAGAGACTCTCTCCAACTAGTTGGCTCGTATTTTTGCATGTGGTTGATATACTCTCTTAACAATTTGTCAATGTGCTAAGATAGTGTCTATCTCAAGGAAAACTTGATTTACTTATATGTAAAATTGTTTGAAGTTGAATAGATCACTCATTACAATTTTAATTTGTGGAAACCATGTCTACTCTCTCATTTCTCAATAGTTAGAGCTAAGATATACACAATGGAAATGAATGAGATCTAAAAGGATGGAGAAGTTACTTTGGAATTTATAATCAAATGAAACATTGATAGTGTTTTCAATATTTTCATTCTTGTGATTCTTATGATAAAGACACCTATTAAAACCACCAATTTTTAGGTAAGGTCACTTCAAATTATAGGAGGGGTGCTTGGCTCCTAAGATGTTTGTTTCAAACAAATTCAATTGTGTTTAATCACATGCAAAGAAAAGGCCTGGATCAATTGTTACTCTAAAATAGAGGATTTGATACTGACCCTTTGGTGAATAATCAATATGTTTTTTTTATATCAAGTTATATTAGAATATTATGTTGAGGAAAGGAAGGTTTCAAACTTCGAATTTACAAAACTAAAATGAATATGGTGTTTTTAATTTGAAACTCTCTTTCAACAAAGGTAACATTTAACATGCAAACATTATAATACTAGATGTCCTTAACCCTTTTAATAACTCATGAATAAATTGTATATAGCTTATAAATAATCTTTTCAATAAGAGAGTATGTTACAAAATCAGATTTGAATCCCAGTTACGAGGGTATACACTTTTCCTAAACCATTCCAATTACACCTATTTGCCTATTTCAGTTGATCTTATTAGAATATATAGAAATAAACAACATATTTCCTTGTTATTACTCACAAAAATGTGTTTATACAACAATTTATGATATCTATCAATCCTAGTTAAACTATAGGATTTCAAATGCCCTTCCTTTTGGATAGATTTAAGCTTAAAAATGAATAAGGAACTAGATAAAGATTAGATAGAGTTTTAAGAGAATTTAGAATAAAAGAAGATTGGCTTACTTCTTGAATGGACCATAGATAGATAAAAATGTCAAATTGGTGTCAATTCTACTTCAAGATTGAAATAATGCTAACACTATGTGGTTTTATATTCAAGAGCATATTTACAAAAATTAGCAATGGCCAAAGGTGTACTTATAAACTAGACGTACTTATCAAAATAAAATTTGCAATGGCCCAAGGTGTACTTATAAAGTAGAGTACTTGTCAAAAAAAAAAAAAAACTTTACCTTTTTTAATAGTAAACCAAAAATTGTTGTGAATATTTAACAACCTTCTAAATTTAGAATAAACAAATCTTGAAAACTAAAAAAACTAAAATTTTAATTAGGATTGGAAAAAAATTCTAAAAAACTTTAGAAGTACAAAGATAAGATCTAGTTGTCTTAGATGCATCAACACATATCCATTTATGTTCCCTGGATGACAATGACCCATGCAAATATTTATATAATGAATTTTGATATATTTTACTCGAAATTTTCACATGCAAATACTCCCGTACTTCTATGGAATTTTATATTTTATATGTTGTTGATAATTTATAGAAATTTAAGCATTTATTTATGTTTCCCATATTTAGGTAATTATGTATATTATAAAATTTGAGGAGAGGGAGCGAGGTAAAATGTGTGAAAGAGGGGAGGGCAGGGGAGAGAGTGGAGAGGAGGTTTTTAATTTATTTTTGAAATTTTATATTTGATATTTAAAATAAAAAGTAGATGTTTAAAATAAAAATATAATTTTTTTATATTTATTTTTTTAGATATTTTTTTGTGTGGAAGCGTTTTACAGCGTAATATGAGGGAGATTTTGTAACATTTGTCCATATTATGTCGGCCAAAAATAATATTGTCAAGTATGGGAGAGATGCTGTAATGTTTGTGTTGCAGCTGCAATAATTTCCCAAATTTAAAAAAAAAATTGGACCCTCTTTTTTATTTTATCTTGCCTGGATTTGTTTTGGATTCCTGAACTCTGTTGTCATTTCGCTACAAGTTTGGATTTTGTGAGGATGATTTGAGGTAGACTGCTTTGCTTCATTTCGAAAGTTGAATGATTACCTTTCGTCCAGCTGATGCTTTTGACTACAGAGTTTAAAGTTTGGATTTGAAAATGAGGCCCTTTTGATTTAAAAATGATTTCCTTTATTGCTATTGGAAGTTTATTATGTGTGAAATGGGGCGGTAGTTCTCTACGTAGCCGCCGTTACGGAGGGTAAGTAATGAACGTCCTGATGGAAAGTTCTTATTTTCGTCGATGTGCTTTTATCTAAATTGTTTTTTGGACTGTCGGCGATTTTATTTTATCACGGTCGGAGCATTAGCCTTCCATATCACCGCCGTTTCGGAGGACAAATAGAGAACGGGCTGATGGATAGTTTTACATTCGCCAATTCCATGGTTTTATTGGTTCAAACCTTTTGCTTTGCGATGATTTTTTTTGTTGTTTTCGCTATCGGAATGTTTTTCACAAATAGTCGGAGTTCTAGTCTTGAATGATGCCGCTGTTTCGGATTTCTTGTTGTTTGTCTCACCAACACTGCAGAGATGCTTAGTTTTAAACTCGTCGATCCGTAGTCCTTAGTTCTTTCGATCGCCGATGATTTTTGTCACTGAAGCCATAGTTAGTCTGTCTCCCACCGTTGAGGTTGTGTAGTACACTATCTCTCCGACGTTTAGTTGGTTTATCTGCTGACGTATTACTAGTTAGTCCTCCGAGCCTCCGATCGTCGATGTTTTTAGTTGGTCGCGGAGCCCATAGTTTGTTCGTCACCTGCCGTTGTGGCTCCTTAGTGAACTAATCGTCCGATGCATATAGTGCTTCCGCCCGCCGATGAGAGTTTTGTTTTCGCTCAATGCTTAGTAGTTCTGCTCACTGAGAGGGTTTTTTTCCCGCCTTTTTTATTTGCTTTTACTCTATTTTATGATGGCGGAGTTGTTTCGTGGGTTTTGGTCGAGTTTAGTTTTCTTCGAGATGAGGAGCACAGTTTAGGGTTCGGATTGGCGGTTACATTGTTGTGATTCATGCTTTCTTCGGAGGATTTCGAGTTAGTCTAGATGCAGCCTGGATTGAGATAAAGAGTCTGTTTTTTGAGCTTGTGATTTTAGTTTGGATAGTGGATTTAACGGATTTCAAGATACGAACTTGCGGGATTTTCTTTTCATTATCATTTTTCTTTTCATGCATTAATATTGTTTAGAGTTCATTTTACAGAATGCATGTATTGATATAGTTTGTGTTACTTTATTAAACACTAAATGGTCTAAAATATGCTATTTTCATGACAGGGTGATTGCTACTGCAAAGAAGATATGTCTAGAAGGGAAAGCAGAAGAAAGGAGGCAACACTGAAGGAAGAGAAAGAAATGAAGAAGTAGAGATGAAGAAAGCAAAGGAGAAAGTGAGGGTCTGAGATCTCAACAGATCAATAGCAGCAGAGGCCCAAGCTTGGGAAAAGTTCATCAGCAACCAAACTGGTCCCTCTTTATAAAAGTGCTATTAAATTTTAGTTTAATGTAACGTATTGTACAGCACTCACTAAAAGAAAAAATCGTGGGATTGAATGGTTGAGGGAGCCCAAAGGTCACCCAGGGGCAGCCCAAAGGTTTTGCTGTTTTGTATAAATATAGGAGAGTTAGATGTAGGAAAGGGGGGACTTTTTCCCAAATAGATTTGTGAGAGTATGTTGTAAGAAGAACTATTTCCTTTTGCAATAAAGAATTATAAGTTTCCTGTTGGAGAAAGCTTGGTGGAATTTTTCAAATGCTGTGCTATGGATCTGTTGAATGTGAACTATTTCATTTTCAGCTTGTGTCCATTAACTATGAGATCAATCTAACTCTTTGAACCTATGTTCTTGCTATGAATGCACTCTAGTTTATTCTATGAAATGTTCACTATGAGTAATGAAGGCTTTTCATAAACAATAAGCTATCTTGTTGTTCATATATCTATTAATGTTCATGTGTTTTGGAATAAGTAACAACTATCTGTGATTTTTCTTAATGCATGCGCAGAAATACATTACTCATTGATAAATGATAATCTTGATCCCTAGGGATAGGTTAGATAATTAGTTTTAGTCTCTTGCTGTGTGTGATTTAGATGCGAGAGAGTTAAGATGAGAGGTAAGAACCTGCGCATCACATTGTGACTGCTCCTCGTATTCTCTATCAATCTGCATTCTTAGATAGGCACTTGTACATCATAATTAAACTCAAAAAAATAAAATATACACGGTGGACCGGGACATAACCAGTAAAACCTTTATTTTGTTACTTGACCTACGGTAGCCAAACCGTAAAATGGACAGATTCCCCATACCAAATAGTAACGGGCTAGTTGGGAATGTTTACCGGGGAGAATCCCTAACTGTTGTCACCTATGAATTTCTAGGCCTCAACAGTTTTTGGCGCTAGAAGGAGGGTTGCTAGTGCATGGTTGGCTGAGGAAACCCATTTTCTCGAGATTATTCCACCGGTGACAGTTCTGAAAGCAATTTGTTTCCCAATCCAACTCCAGAAGAAAAGGGTAAAGAGCATCTGTATTATGTCGATAACAAAGTAGTTAATGATCTGAGAAGATTTACTAGGGCATATGTGAAGAAGATTGGAGGATTACCAATTATTCCTGTCTTACCTAGAAGAGAATATCGAAAGAAAGACCGCCCTATATTGGAAGACGCAGTGTTGGTTGAAGATTTTAAAGAACTGGTAGAAACAGCCTTATAGGAAGTTGTTCAACCTCTGAATCAGTTGGACCCAGATACACCTTACTGTTCACCTATTCATACCCTTGTTCATTCACCACCTCATTCTCCACCCAGAATCATGGCTAATGTAAATGCAAATCAGCCACCCAACCCACCAAATCCACCACCTGCTTGGAGGGCTAGGTAACCATTAAACCTGGCACCTCCTTTGGATGATTTGCCTCAATATTTTGAGAAAATGTTGCCTAAGTTTGACCCAAGTGAAAATATTTTGGTAGATGATCATTTGCAAAGCTTTTACTTGGCTATAGAAGGACTACGGGCCGGAGAACATGAAGATGTAGTCTGTAGATTGTTTCCACATACCCTGAAAGGAGTAGTAGCCTCATGGTATTTTTCTCTTCCTGCAAATTCAATCACAGACTGGGACACATTTGAAAGAATATTTAGGAGTAAATATGCTGTCCAGAAAACTCATGCAGCTCTAATGAAAGGGTTATGCGCTTTAAAGAAATAAAGAAAAGAAAAAGTGCATAGTTTCACTCAAAGGTTTGCTGCTTATATAAATAATTTTTCTGCAACTGATAAACCATCTGATAAAGTTTTGATTGAATACTATACTTCAGCTCTAGGGCCTAAATTGGCCATGTTTTCCAAGATGTCAGTCAATCCTACATCGTCAAAAACTTATGAAGAGGCTGAGAGAGTAGAAGCTAAAAAAGAGAGCATAGAAGATTATCTTGAGCAGTCGGGAGAATTTTTTTTTGGTAAGAAAGCCTTATTACTAACTAAGCCTAAGGAGGAGCAGTCACATGACTTTGAAGGAATGTTGAAAATGATGCAGAAGCTATCTAACAGAGTGATAGATTTGGAAAAAGAAAGGGAGGATCATAAAGCATACAAGCCTTACTATAAAAGGAGAGAAGACAACAATCAATCTAAACCTCCTCCACACAGTCCTGCATCAATGAATTTAACTGAGATAGGTATGGATAATTTTTGCACCTTTCATTAGCAGCCTCATTCTGAGAAAAATTGTCCCCAATGGATAAATTCGATGACATTAGTAATGAATCATCTATTGGACTCCAAACTAACAAAAGATGATGAGCAGGAAGAAAAAAATAATCAACCCATAGAAAAACAAGAAGAGGGTGCTTTAGTTTTATGGGACTGTGTCTCACTATTTGATACAGAAGAGGAAGGTTCACTGAAATAGGAAGAAACATAAGAAACAAATGTGACAACAAGAAGTCAAAGTTTGTTAAATAAAGACAATTCAATACTTCCGAAGATTAAGAAATTTCAGGAGAAAATGAAGAAAATACAGAAGAACACCACAGTTGATAAAATACCTGAATTTACCATTACAAGTCAAGATCCTAAGAGAATTAACATGCCTGTTAAGCCTATTGAAGACAAGGTTGATAATGTCAAGAAGAATCTCAAAACACCTGAGATGGGGTATGATATTGTGGAAGACATTAAAAGGGCTAAGGCAAATATCTCAATATTCGAAATGTGTAATGTGCCTCAGCAGAAAGAAAAATTGTTAAAAGCACTTGAAGTACCAGAAGAAAAGCTTCCCACTGACAACCAACCTGAAGAAGAAGAAATTAGTGAAGCAAGTGTGGGAGGTAAGTCTAAATACAAAACCCCAAGATTTATCCTAACTTTTGAAATTTTCAACCATAACGTGCACAACTGTTTAGTAGAATCAGGGGCATCAGTCAATGTTATGCCACTTTCAGTTTGCAAGAAGCTAAATGGACAACCTAAACCATCTACCTGGCAGGTTATTCAGTTAGATAGAATAGCTGTGAAGGTAATTGGGGAAATGGAGGATGTTTCAATTCGATTATCTTCAAATGAAAAGTTATGTTAGTTCATCGATATTGTAGTATCAGACATACCTGAGGCTTATGGACTTGTTTTGACTCGGGATTCGTTAGCAAAGCTAAATGGATATTTTACATCAGATTGGTCACATCTGTGGTTGCCTTATAAGGGAATTCCTAATCAAATAAAAGTATTAAGAGAGCCCCACATGAAGCACAATGTTACTCAGTTGGAGGGTAAGAATGAACCAGTGAATTCTGTATTGGGAAATTACTTCATTGAACTAGAACCGGGAAACTACCAAGTGGAAGAAGCCAGTGGTACACCAGACACCCAGCTCGATCTCCTTCGATTTTCATGGGCTGATGAGATTGATTGTAAAATAGTAGACTTAGTTTCAGATGTAGTTTTTGATTCAAGTACAGTAGAAGTAGATAGTTTTTTGACACTTTTTTTTATGGATCCAAAACATTGGAAGGATCAGGAATCGGTTATGTCCTGATTGATCCAAAGAAAAATAAACATTTTCTTTCATGTATATTAGAGTTTGAATGTACCAATAATACAGCCGAATATGAAGCATTAGTTTAGGGACTAAGAAAAGCAATTGAATTAAAAGTAGAAAATTTGAAAGTGTATGGGGATTCTGAAATAATTGTAAAGCAAATTTGAAATCAGATACATTGCATTTCACCTCATTTAAAAGCTTACCAGAATGAAGTGCTTAAAAACATTTATGCATTTAATATTGTATCCATTCCTAGACTAAAGAATGCAGCAGCTGACTTGTTAGCTACCTCAGTTGCAAGGCTTGTACCTTCTAATAATAGATGTTCTATTGAATTACTTTTTAGTCCTTCGGTTCCAGACATGGTCACCAATTTACGGGTTTTTGATGATGATCAACAAATCCTGGAATGTTTGACGAATGATGAGACTTTCAAAGGGGCAATTATCGATGATGAAGAACACCAAGCTAAGTTAAAATTCGACAACTTTATTCCTAAAGGGGTCAGGACCTTAGAGCGGATGTTTGATTTAGACAACAAGTTCAGAAGACCAGCAAATGTCAAGACTCATAGCTTGTCTTTACAATTCAAGCTGATAAATTTAGAAACTGAAGTTGAACCCAAATATGTAAATTTGGGAAAGTGTTGCTCTCCCGATGAAAGAAGTAAGTTCATTAGTTTGTTCAAACAGTACAAAGATGTGTTTTCCTAGACATATGAAGAGCTTAAAACATATGACACCAAGATTATACAACATGTCATCCCTATTAGATCTGGAGTCAAGCCTTATCAACATCCTTTGAGAAAAATGCATCCAAAACTGGAGCCTTTAATTCAGAGTGAAGTAAAAAAATTATTGGATGCCAAAATTATATTCAAAGTCAGACACTCAGAATGGGTTTCGAATTTGGTGCCAGTAAGGAAGAAATCTAGAGAAATTAGGCTATGTGTGGATTTCAGAAACCTAAATCATGCTTCGGATAAAGACAACTATCCAGTCCCACCCATGGAACAGATATTGCAAATGGTTTCGGGTTCTGACTCATTTTCATTATTAGATGGATTCTCTGGCTATAATCAAGTGTTAGTAGCTGAAGAAGACTGACTTAAAACTACATTCAGAACAAGGTGGGGAAATTTTTCTTACAGAAAAATGCCCTTTGGACTCATAAATGCTGGAGCTACTTTCCAGAGGGCCATGGATATAGCTTTCCACGGTATGATTGGCTGTAGTGTTGTGGTATATCTCGATGATATCATGATATTTTCAAAAAAGAGAGAAGAACATGCATTCCATCTAAAACAAATTTTCGCGCGTTGTCAAAAATATGGTATCTCACTGAATCCCAAGAAATGTTTGTTTGTGGTTATAGAAGGAAAGCTACTGGGTCACGTTGTTTCTAAAAAAGGGATCTCCATAGACCCAGAAAGGATTAAGGCCATCGAATAGATCCCTTTACCCCATAACAAAAAAGGTATGCAATCATTCATGGGGACAATTAATTTCGTGCGAAGGTTTGTACCGGATTTTGCTCAAATTTTCAAACCTTTGCAACAAATGGTGAAACAAAGTGTACGATTCAAATGGAATGATGTGGAAAAGAATGCATTCAGTAAGATAAATACATCTATTGCACATGCACCATCTCTTAAAAGTCCAAATTTCGAATAAGATTTTATTTTGTACACTTTCGCGTCTGATGAATCATTGGCAGTGGTGCTTACTCAGAAGGAAGATGGGGGAGATGAGTACCCCATATCATTTATGAGCACTGGTCTGTAGGGGGGAAAATTGAATTACCCAGTTGTGGATAAACAAGCTTATGCAGTCTTCAAATCAGTAAAACAATTCAGGCCATACATACTTAAGAACCAGACTAAGGTAGTAGTTCCACACCTAGCTGTAAGGTCTCTTTTTGTACAAAAGGAATTAGGAGAAAGAAGAGGCAACTGGGTAACAACTTTACAAGAATATGATCTCGAATTCAAACCAGCATCTATAGTAAAGGGTCAAGAATTGTGCAAACTAATGGCTAAAGGTAAAGACAATGAAGAAAACAATTGGGACAATGAAGCTGAGTTACATATGATGGATGTATGCCCTCTTTTCACAGCTTCATATTCCTGGTACCGAGACCTTGTTCATTACCTTCAGGAAGGATTGTTTCCACAACATTGGAATTCCAAACAACGAAGAGCATTGCGCCTTTAATTAGTTTCATATCAAATCATTGATGGAATATTATTCAGAAAGAATTATGATGGAGTCCTTCTCAGATTCTTAGAGAAAGAAGATGCAAAGAAGGTCATAACAGAGTTACATGATGGGCCTGTTGGAGGTCATTTTTTTGGAGATACGGCAGCCCACAAGATTCTCAGAGCTGGATACTATTGGCCCACACTGTTCAAGGATGCGCATGCCCATGTCAGAAAGTGTGATATCTGCTAGAGGAGTGGGGGAAGACAAGCCAAAGCAGCAAGACCATTGAAGCCTGCGATGATAACAGAACCATTCAAGCAATGGGGGATTGATATCATTGGGGAGATAAAACCAAATTCTTCCTTACAGCACAAATACATTTTGACGGCAACTGAATACTTCACTAGATGGGTTGAGGCCATTCCGTTATGTAAAGAGAATGAAGATGCGGTCATGTATTTCTTGCAAGATCATATTATGACTAGGTTTGGGGTTCCAATTTCCCTGGTTTTTTATAATGCTACTTATTTTTCTTCTATTGGATTAACTACATTTGCTCATGAAAGAGGAATCAAGTTGCATTATTCTACACACTATTACCCACAAGGAAATGGTTTGGCAAAATCTACAAACAAGAATCTGATTAGGATCTTAAAAAATACTATGATAGAAAACCAGAGAAGTTGGCATTTAGCATTACCAAATTCTCTTTGGGCTGATCGGGTCACACCCAAGAACTCCTTACGTGTGTCATCATATACCCTTGTTTATGGAAAAGAAGCTATTCTTCCTCCCAACATTATGCTACCTTCTTCCATAATAACTCAGGATTTTAGAGGCACAGATAACGAAATCCTATAGATTAGAATCTATAATCTTTTGAAGGTGGAAGAGTCTAGGTCCAAAGCCAAAGAATGTTTTAAGCATCAACAAGAAGTAGTGTAATGGTGGTTCGATAAGCATAAAGCTGGAAAAAGGGAATTTGAAGTGGGAGATCTAGTTCTTAAGTGGGATCACCTGCATGATGAAAAGGGGAAACACACGAAGTTTCAACAGTTATGGGTAGGCCCTTTTCAGATTGCAGCAAAGCTTGGCCCCTCAACCTACAAGTTGCAACATTTACAAGGGTGGGAAGAGAACTTTCCAGTTAATGGTTTAGTTCTCAAACCTTATTTTTCCTTATTTTTGTTTTTATCTTATACATAAATAAACTGATTGCTTGGTTTTCTTTTGATTTGCTTATTTTGGTTTGTTTTAGTTTGATTTTGATTGATTTCAATAAAAGAAGCAAACTTTTGGTTGCATGGAGAGCATCATAATTTTGGATTAACTAAAATCCTTGGTTATAAGATTGTGTACTATTGATTTATCTAAAAAAAAATCTTCTAGTTTAGCAGTTTTCCTAAATGGCTCTGAACACATTGAATTTGTACTTAATCCTTGTCAAATAACTCAGGATCGAAAGGTCTGGAATACTATTTCAAGGCTCCATCCATCTCACATGTAAAAATGTCTTAGGGGGTGACAGCAAAAGACCCATGGAAAGGAAGTAGGGTAAACAGTATATTATATATAAATGATCCCATGCCAAGAATTGAAAGCCAAAAGGCAAATAAGAGACAAAAATCTCCTAAGAAAGCAATATGTATCAGAACGAAGTACTGAACCATATGAGTACAAAATTGCCAAAGTTCTTCTCCATCCATGAGTTGAAAATTAAATACATCTCTCACACAAAAGGACACTATGGATAGAGGAGCCTAAATAAAAATTCAGAAAGAAGGCATGCAAGAGGACTCAGAACGGACAAAAAAGTCCAGAAGCACAAAGTGCAAAATGGCATGGGAATGAGGAACAAATGAATATTTTTGTTTACCATATGTTACAATCCTATGGTGTTTAAGCTGGAAACTACCCAAAGACAGAGGTAAAAAATGAAACTCATATTCCTGGCCTTAAAAGAGTTATCTAGACTTTTAAGTCTTGGTTCCCATTATCCCTAAATTGGACTATCATCAATGATTAAAGTACATATGTGCCATTTGGGAAATATAAACATCTAGAAGAATTCAACATGTTGGTTTTATTGTCAAACAGTCTGTTACTTAAGGAATAAATTGTCCAAAGATCTGGGTTCACCAGGTAGTTGCCAATTGTTGTAGTGGCAATAATTTCCCAAATTTTAAAAAAAAATTGGACCCTCCTTTTGATTTTATCTTTCCTGGATTTGTTTTGGATTCCTGAACTATGTTGTCATTTCGCTACAAGTTTGGATTTTGTGAGGATGATTTGAGGTAGATTGCTTTCCTTCATTTTGGAACTTGAATGATTACCTTTTGTCTAGCTGATGCTTTTGACTGTGGAGTTTAAAGTTTGGATTTCAAAATGAGGCCCTTTTGATTTAAAAATGATTTCCTTTATCACTATTGGAAGTTTATTTATGTGTGAATCAGGGCGGTAGTTCTCTACGCAGCCTCCGTTGCGGAGGGTAAGTAATGAACGTCCCGATGGACAGTTCTTACTTTCGCCGATGTGCTTTTATCTAAAAAAAAATTGGGATTGTCGACAATTTTATTTTATCACGGTCGGAGCATTAGCCTTCTATATCACCGCTGTTTCGGAGGACAAATAGAGAACGGGTCGATGGATAGTTTTAATTTCGCCGATTTCGTGGGTTTATTGGTTCAAACCTTTTGCTTTGCGATGATTTTTTTGTTTTGTTTTCACTATCGGAATGTTTTTGACAAATAGTTGGGGTTCTAGTCTCGAACGACACCGCCATTTTGGAGGCCTTGTTGTTTGTCTCACCGACACTGCGGAGATGCTTAGTTTTAAACTCGTCGATCCATAGTCCTTAGTTCTTCTGATCGATGATTATTTTTGTCACGGAAGTCGTAGTCAGTTTGTCTCTCGCTGTTGCAGCTGTGTAGTACACTATCTCTCCAATGTTTGGTTGGCTTATCTACCGACGCATTACTAGTTAGTCCTCCGAGCCTTTGATCACCGATGTTTTCAGTTGGTTACGGAGCCCATAGTTTGTCCGTCACCCGTCGTTGCGGCTCCTTAGTGAACTAATCGTCCGATGCATATAGTGCTTTCGCCCGCCGATGAGATTTTTGTTTTTTCCCGATTCTTAGTAGTTCTGCTCGTCAAGAGGGTTTTTTAACTGCCTTTTTTATGTGCTTTTACTCTATTTTATGATGGCAGAGTTGTTTCATGGGTTTTGGTCGAGTCTAGTTTTCTTCAAGATGAGGAGCACATTTTAGGGTTCGTATTGGCGGTTACATTTCTGTGATTCATGCTTTCTTTGGAGGATTTCGAGTTAGTCCAGATGTGGCCTAGATTGAGATAAAGAGTTTGTTTTTTCAGCTTGTGATTTTATTTTGGACAGTGGATTTAGCGGATTTCAAGATACGAACTTGCAGGATTTTCTTTGCATTATCATTTTTCTTTTCATGTATTAATATTGTTTAGAGTTCATTTTACAGAATGCATGTATTGATACAGTTTGTGTTACTTTATTGAACACTAAATGGTCTAAAATATGCTATTTTCATGACAGGGTGATTGCTGCTGCAAAGAAGATATGTTTAGAAGACAAAGCAGAAGAAAGGAGGCAACAATGAAGGAAGAGAAAGAAATGAAGAAGCAGAGATGAAGAAAATGAAGGAGAAAGTGAGGGTTAAATATCTCAATAGATCAATAGCAGCAGAGGCCCAGGCTTGGGAAAAGTTCATTAGCAACCAAACTAGTCCCTCTTTATTAAAGTGCTATTAAATTTTAGTTTAATGTAACATATTGTACAACACTCACTAAAAGACAAAATTGTAAGATTGAACGGTTGAGGATACCCAAAGGTCACCAAGGGGCAGCCCAAAGGTTTTGCTGTTTTGTATAAATATAGGAGAGTTAGATGTAGGAAAGGGGGGACTTTTTCCCATATATATTTGTGAGAGTATGTTGTAAGATGAACTATTTCCTTTTGAAATAAAGAATTACAAGTTTCCTGTTGGAGAAATCTTGGTGGAATATTTCAAATGCAATGCTATGATCTATTGAATGTGAACTATTTCGTTTTCAGCTTGTGTCCATTAACTGTGAGATCGTTCTAACTCTTTGAACCTATGTTCTTGTTATGAATGCACTCTAGTTTATTCCATGAAATTTTCACTATGAGCAATGAAGGCTTTTCATAAACAGTAAGCTATCTTGTTGTTCATATATCTATTAATGTTCATGTGTTTTGAAATAAGTAACAACTATCTGTGATTTTTCTTAATGCATGCGTAGAAATACATTACTCATTGATAAATGATAATATTGCTCACTAGGGATAGGTTAAATAGTTAGTTTTAGTTTCTTGCTGTGTGTGATTTAGATGCAAGGGAGTTAATATGAGAGGTAAGAACCTGTGCATCACATTGTGATTGCTCCTCGTATTCTCTATCAATTTGCATTCTTAGATAGGCACTTGCACATCATACTTAAATTCAAAAAACTAAAATATGCATGGTGGATCGGGCCATAACCGGTAAAACCTTTATTTTGTTACTTGACCTACGGTAGCCAAACCATAAACCGGACAGATTCCCCATACCAAACAGTAACGGGCTAGTTGGGAACGTTTATTGGGGAGAATCCCTAACTGTTGTCACCTACGAATTTCCAGGCCTCAACAGTTTGTTACTAACAAAATAATGTCGGTGAGAAAAACAACACAATATGGGGAAGATGTTGTAATGTTCCTACCGAACAAAATAAAAATAAATAAAAAGTTGAATTATCTACAAAAAAAAGATCTTGGCCTTGCAAGTGGTTTTAAAACCACGTGCAAGGCCTCCTAAACAACCCATGATTTTATTGTACATGGTTTAGGAGGGGCCTTGCAAATGGTTTTAAAACCATGTGCATCCTAAACAACCCATGGTTTTATTGTACATGAGTTATGAAGGCCTTGCAAATGGTTTTAAGACCATGTGTAGGCCTCCTAAACAACCCATGGTTTTATGAGGGTTGTGCACAAATAATAAAAAATATTATATGTCAGGCATAAATAATATTAAATATTAATAATACAAATATTATATGTCGGCCTTAATAAAAAGATGTCTTTTGATTTGAATCAAATCAATGGCTATATATAGGACACACCAAAACTGATAGCTCCTTCAGTGCAATACTTAAGAAGAGATTTGCACCTAGATATTCGATCCCTCTTGGCACTTGATAGAGCCTTGGATCTTGATAGAGCCTTGGATGTGGAAAGCTGATAGCTCCTTCAGTGCATACTTAAAAGAGATTTGCACCTCGAGATATGTGATCCCTCTGGACGCTTGATAAAGCCTAAGATTTGGATCTATGCTGGTTATATTTTAAATAGGTGAGATGTGTTATGTCTATTATAGTAATAATGTAACATATGTTGGCTTTAAAAAATAAATATAAAACCAAAGCATGTGTTGTATTCAAGCTTTAAATCCACTACACTTTTCAAAATATATATATATATATATATATATATATATATATATAATGAATATTAATCGTGAGAGCATTGGGTAGATGCCATGCATAAACATTGGAAGCTGAAAATGTCAATATGCATGTTTAAACCCAGTTATAATTCAGTTTTTGTTTATATGATTTTGATTTTTGTTTATCTTTGTTCATATGATATTAAAGAATATCCATAAAATCGATAGATACTGATAAATACCAACTAAATCCTTTATTTAAGCTCCTTTAAATATATATTTTCAATTAAAAAAATTATTTTTAATAAATAATTTTTTTATACCTTAAATATTTCTCTATATATACAATATATTGACTTTATTTTTCACAATTTAAAAATTCTCATTAATCAAATTAAAATAAATATTAGTAGAAATATTCATAGTCGACGATGAACAATAGAAGAGGCACACCGCAATAGCCAGTAACATCGTAACATTTCCAGCTCTTTTTACAACCCACATCTAGTGATTAATTAAGAAATAGTGGAGTTGATTCCCACCTCTCAGAACACTGAGCTCTTCAAAGAATATATGAAAATATGTGAAGGAGGTGGGTGATCATTACCATCGAGATGAGTCCCGAGAGCGCTACTGGAGTCGACCAAATCTCATGCGGCCCTATGTGCCTCTCTGTAGAAAAGAAGGAAGTGAAAATCCCTCCTTGAAATCACGACGTAAAGATTTAATAAGTTGTACAAGCCACTTGACATTATATGGTTACCATCTAACTACGGAATTCGTATGTTCCCAGCATTCTCCGGTGGTAGCTAATTAGCAATCCCAATAACAACATCATTGTAACGGTAAAAAATACTATTTTACTGTAAATTCTGGAACTTATATCTGTAACGGTGAAAAACCGTTTTATGTGAATTTTCGAACTTATATCTGGATCCGGACATTCTCAATGATTATCGAGTTGAATAATCAACCAAAGGAAAATAATTCCATATTGAAAATAGAAATTAAATATTAAAGATGATGATGATAAAAGATTACAAAGTGAGTGCCATATATATATTAATTGTAAAGGCACTTTGGATACCATCGATGAAAGGATGCGTCATTTTAAAATAGTTTACTAATAACCATTTATTAATTATTAATTATTAATATCAATATATATTAATATTAATAATTAATATTGATATTTAATATATATATATATATTGTTTGTTGTTATTATTTAAGTTTGTTACATTGTCTTCCGGTTCATGATGCTTTGTCTTCAAAGCATATTTTATAAAACTAGTTTATAATTTAAATATTGTAAGTGAAACGATGGGTTATTTCATAAAACCATGGGCTATTTCACTTTGTTTTTTATCTTTTCCCTTTTTATTTCTTTGTTGATAATTTTTTTATTCTTCACTTTTCCCTCTCGTTCTTGCTTCATATTTGGACTGGAATTAATACTTCTTCAATGAAAATCAAAGGCCAAATGCCAATTTTTGGTCAAAAACCAATTTTTACCAAAGAAACTCTAAATATGGATCGCTAAAAGCCATTGTGAGGTCAAAAACCTAAATTCAAGGAAACCTTGAACATGTTTATTAACTTTTCTTTTTAACTTATGTTTTTTTTTACATTTCCCCTTTTATTTCTTTTGTTGATAATTCTTTTTCTTTCTTTTTTGTTTTTTTCTATTCTTCATAAAAAAAATTTCATTCTTAATTTTCCCCTCTTGTTATTGCTTCATATTTGGAGTGGAATTAATACTTCTTCAATGATTCAAATGGCCAAAGGCCAATTTTTACCAGAGAAACTCTGAATATGGATGGCTAAAAGCCACTGTGAGATCAAGGACCTAAATTCAAGGAAACCTTGAACATGTTTTTTAACTTTTCTTTTTAACTTATGTTTTTTAACATTTCCCCTTTTATTTCTTTTGTTGATAATTCTTTTTCTTTTTTTCTTTTTTTCTTTTTATTTTTCATAATTTTTTTTTTTTCAATTTTCCCTATCATTCTTGCTTCATATTTGGAATGGAATTGATACTTCTTCAATGAAATTCAAATGGCCAAAGGCCAATTTTGGTCAAAAACCAATTTTTACAAGAGAAACTATGAATATGGATGGCTAAAAGCCTTTCCATAAATTCATGGAAACCTTGAACATGTTTTTTAACTTATGTTTTTTTTTATTCTTTATTTTTCCCTCTCATTCTTGCTTTGATACCACTTGAAGTAGACAAATACTTCCTTGAAGCATCCAAAGACTTCTAAACCCACATGATTCACATTTTAACCCACAATGCTTACTCAGTTGAATAATCAACCAATGGAAAATAATTTCATATTGAAATATAAAATAATTATTAAAGATGAATGATGATAAAAGATTACAAAGTGAGTGCCATATATATATATTAATTGTAAAGGCACTTTGGATACCATCTATGAAAGGATGAGTCATCTTAAAATAGTTTACTATTAGCCATTTATTAATTATTAATTATTAATATCAATATATATTAATATTAATAATTAATAT
>LPNX010267162.1:1405536-1446128 GCA_001517045.1 Pseudotsuga menziesii
TGATGATGTTGAGTTGATGATATGCCATGATCACAAACTTGATAAAAGAAAACATTCACTCAGTAACTCCATTCCATGTCAAGCATTAATTTATGTATATTAATTCATTTTTTACCAAGAAGAATAAGCTTAAACAAAAAAAATCCATAGCAAAATATAGATCACCATAGTGTCCACATCACGGGGCTTATGGGGCTTGTTAAACAACCATGCAACAACTCAATTGCTTGAATTCCCCAAATTCTTTGTTTGATTACATTTTTTGTCACCTTTATGAGCATAGTAAAAGTAAGAATTAGTTAGAGTGCAATCGGGTTTATATTGGGATTATAGTCTCAGGCTGCCATTCACCTGAAAAATAGTAATGCTAATTAAACTCATTTTAAAATGAAAATGTTAGTGTGCAAATTAAGAGAAAATCCATCTAACTACAACAAAATATCAAAGGGTAAAGTGCTTCATTACATTACCTTTATTACAATTTAATGGATGCTAAACATGCAAACCTAAAAACCATGTAATTAGATACACGTAAACATAGAAACAAACACTTATATTGAACCAAAATACTATTAGAGATGTGATACATCTCATCTACCTAGAGAATCTAAAGGTTGATCAAAATAACTATATCATCACATTTAATCACGTAGTTCTATTTTTGAAGTGCTGGTAAATTTATGAGAGCCCCTAAAATGAAGTATACATGTTATTTATTAAATGGATATAGTATAAGAGATGTGATACATCTCACTTAATGAGATTTCCCAAAATAACAATGGGCATAGCTTTTGCAGAGGAGAAGGATAATTTTTTCGTAATTTATATGGACGACATCACAGTTTATTCCAAATATGACAGGGATCATATAAAACATCTGAAATATGTCTTCTTAAAATGCAGGAGGGATGGTATTTCTCTCAACCCCATAAAGTTTAATTTTTCTTTGAAAGAGGGAAAACTCTTGGGGCATATTATTTCAAAGGATGGGATTAAGATTGACCCAAATAGAGTAAATTCTATTCTAAAGGTAGAGGAACCAAGGAATAAGAAGGAGGTTCAATCATTTATTGGTCAAGTAAATTTCTTAAGAAGGTTTATCCCTAGTTTTGCAGAGATATTGAGAAATGTTACAAATATGTTGAAAAAGGACAGTAAAATTAAATGGATTATAGATGCCAAACAATCTTTTAATGATATCAAAAAATAAATCACAGAGGCATTTGTTATAGTGAGTCCTGATTTTTCTAGATATTTTCTGATTTTCTATTATGCTTCTAAACATACAATAGCTAGATCTTTGTTGCAGAAGAATCAACAAAATGTTGAACGACTTGTTGCTTTCTTTAGCAAGGTACTGAGAGATGGGGACTTAAAATATGACATCATGGGGAAACATGATTATGCCTTAGTAAAGTCTTTGAAATATTTCAGAGTGTACATTTTTCATTCCCACGTTATAGCATATGTACCTGAAAATGTAGTTAAGAACATTCTTACTTAACCTGATCCAGAGGGAAAAAGAGCAAAGTGGATAGTAGTCCTTGTAGTGGGGATTTCTCCCCAGCTACGTGCAAATGCACCAACCTTAGCTCGTCCAAAGAATAAGGAAGAGTTCAACAATAACAATAACACAACAATCACAAGAAATAATTTTTAATGGTTTTAACATATATATCAATTAACTAATACAGAAAATAAAATAAACACACCTTTCTGAAATGGGCCACCGTAGTCATCCTTGGAAGTGGTTCCACAATTCCACAGTTTGGTTCTCCAATCTCATCCACAATTGGTTGTCAAGTGAGGGGAATGGATCCAAATGGGTACGCAGCTGTGAACTTAACGTACACCGTGGGAAATGGCGTGGAAAAATATGGAAGGGAAGGAATGTGATGTGACTGATGGCAAAATAGGAAAAAAGTGAGCCAAAAATGCTTTGGGAGAGTCCTTCACAATGCATTTATAGTATGTCCCTAAGGTTTTTTGACTCAAGGTAATGACCCATGGTATTTATCTATGGTTTTTTTTCCCATTCTCCTTTTAGGGTTTTTTTACCCTTTTTGGGAGAGAGTGGAGATAAATCATAATAAATGCTCATCATCTTTTCATTTATGGGAAGGAATAATGGTGTTTTGGACCATTTTTTATGGAAATACAATTGTGAAGGTAAAAAATGAGGGAAATATAGTGGGAATATGATGTATGTATATGGTTTAGACCATGGAGAGCTAGGTGAACACTTTTTAGTGTTAACAGATTTCCCCCTTATGTGTGAGGGTAGGAGCTCATCATATCGTTGATGGACATCATAGGATCATGAGAATATGGTGACAACAATGGAGAGACTGAAGAGAACCACGGAGAAATGGAGCTTCCTCGTTTGAACTACAATGGCTTTTGGTTTTTTATAAGTTCTAAAAAATGGATGAGATACATATAATGTGTCACATGTATATGGAAAAGGTGGGAGTACCCATGCTCGTAACAATATCAAAAATAACAAATAATGAGGATCAAGGCTAAAAATAATCAGAGTCGATAAATACATATACAAATGATGATACATAATGGTGGCCTCAATGGGAGGTTGAATACAATGCTAATATGAAGAACTGATACATGGAAATAGTGGAATTCTTATGGAATGCAATATCATCACAATTGATACTCTACTGGAAATGGAAGTGTGCATAACTAGAGGGACTCAATGACTGAGAGTCGAAATATTTGAGGTACAATATATAGCATCAAGTACCGGAGATACATGGAAGCTCAACACTGGGGGCTTCCAAACGCTGTCGCCAACATAGCCCAAAAATCACAAGGGACATGAAACTATGTGGGTCCCATGGTAGACTCACCATTGTGATAGAGTTAGGTTACCACCGGGGTGTTTGACCAAATAATGAACTGACCAACACCCTATACAAATCTCGACGGTGTGATGATGTAGTTGGATTCAATCACGTGAGATGCAACCAACCTGAAAAACACTAATGACTAATGTCAATTGGTCTAATGAACTCATCAATGAGGTGGATGAAACCAAGATACAGGGACCTATGGGTCTATCCTCTGGAATAGATGTGCTGACGCCGATAGAGGGAGACCTACCACTAATCAAGGAAATGATGTATCCTTGACTAGAAGTACGAGGGGGATAACCAAATATGTGGAACAATCAAGGGACTGACACATTAAATGGGGGAACAGGGGTAGGGGAGTACGGGGGAATCAAACTTCCTTTGTTCAGAGTATGATGACAGGGCTGACCTGGAACCAAATGAAACTGACTCATGGGAGAGGGATCATAGCTGTAATACCGGGAAGATAACTGCAAATGGGAAATACTGAGTGAGGTAACTTGAATGAGAATATCTGGGGGATCCAAGGAAACTCATCACAAAATACTCTAAACAAGAGAGACCCAATGGGGGGAAGTTGCCATAATGTGATATCAAATGTAGTGGTGCCTAAAGACACCGTTTGGTCCTTCTTCATAGTTTAAGGGGCATGAAGAAGGGATAGAAGTAAACTCAATATGATATGATATTATGGATTTTTAGAGAGCCCAAGAAAGTAAATGCTCGATGGTGTTTTCATTTTTAAAGAGTCTGAAAATAGGAAGAAGACTCCAGTGTGGTCTCTTTTTCGTTAATAGTCTCATGAGCCCGAAAAAGTATAAAAGTATACAAGGAGATCTCTCCCAACCTTTGGGGGAAGGGAGACTTCTATACCGTTCGTATTCCAATTAGGCCAAAAAAGGTTAAACCTATACTGACTGGACGGTCGTTCAAATACTTTTACGAGCATGGACAAAACCAAGTTTTCTCAGCAATATTTTCTTTATGAGAGGGCTGGAAAAGAGCTTAAAGACAACCCATAATGATATTTTTCATAAAGTAGGGTCCCAATGTCTGAGAAAGCATACAAGGGTACAAAGGGAAACGTTCCTAGCTCGAAGGTGCTAGGGTGATCATTTTCTTATAATAGTCTATGCGGTCTGAAAAGGAAATAAGCAAGGCTACATAGACTCCCTTTCAAATAATTTAACGAGTGTGAAAGGAAGAAAGAATGCTTGACAATCTTTTCATTATTTTAGGAGTCAGAAAATATCTTAACGTAAACTCCACAATGGTTAATCAAGCAAGTAGGAAGTGGTCGATGTATGGAAAGAGGTTATGTTGTGAACATGGCTGATAGGAATAACTGAGGAACATTGATGGGGCCTCCTTTCGGGAAGATGGATGGCGTTATAATAAGGCCAACTGTGGAGTATGGATGGAGTGGAGGGCTTGTGAACATGCTAGTACTTGCGTACTTTGATTTGTGTGATGGAACACAAATCGAGGTGAATTCTAGGAACTGGCCTAGAAATTCTATGGGAAATCTCAAGAGATGGGTCTCGTTAAAAGATATAGGTTGAAAAACCAAACCTGGTGGTGTGAACGATGTCTCAAATGGACACCAGATGACTTTGTGGTACATGGAAGAAGAACAAGACCAAATGGAGACCTGTAAACAGGGGGACCACTTGACATGTGTCATTTTTACTGTTCAGTGCTAAGTTGGAGTGGAGGACCCCAAAAAACAACCTTTTTTTCTTCCATTTGGACCGGCGATTTTATGATCCGTGACTTGTACGTAAGAGCTCTCATCAAACCCATATTTTTCACTGGATTACTTTGTGTTTTTTCTCACTTTGGGGTTGTGGCCGAGCGAAAAGGGGTCTTGGGGCTGGGTCGCTCTTTTCAAGGGGAAATGTGCGACCCATGTCTCTCTTATTGGGATAACAGACATGGCTTGGATGCTCCTGTCGGGAGAAAGGTGCGACTCAGGTCACACCTATTCAGAAAATATAGGTGGCCTAGTCACTCTTGTTCGGTGTTTTCGAGTGACTTGGGTCACGCAAAAGGGTCGAATAGGAGTGACTTAACCCATAATGAGTTTTTGGCAATGACTAGACCTAACAGGGACTGTGTGTATGGGCAAGATTCCTTGGGTGGCATGGCAGGAGTGAGACATTGGGAACCCCCAAGGGGAGGTGCAGAATGACCTTGTAGTGTAGGAATTTCTCTCCTAGTGTGGGTTATGGAAGTTCTTCTAGATCCCACTTATGCGTTCAACAAAAATATTGTTGGACAAGCTGGTGAGCTTCTCAGACTGAGAGATAGAGTGTTTTATCATCCAAGGGGAGATAATAGAGATCACATCCCTAATGTGTACTTTTCGACTAGACTCCCAGTGTTGGGTGTGATTAGAAACACTATGTTGAATCTCACACATGGGGTGTCACTGGACAACCTCTACGGTTGGCATTGTTATGCCCAACATCGGTGCACTTGTCGTACATACAGGTGTGTGACATTGAGAATATTCAAACTCGGGTGATGGTAGGGATGGTGTTGCGTATACTGGGATCGTCAAGACCTCACAAGATCTTCGGTGGTCAGCTCTAGATGGTGGAGCACATGCTGAGTGGAACCTACTTTGGGTGGGACCAAATGTTCTTGACTCAGGTTCGGCATAGGCTGAGCCATGCTAGTTAAGTGGGAGGATATTTATGTTTCCCATCATTCCTGTGCTCATTCTTCTTTGAGCAACTTCCTACTCTACGAATGCATCTAATGGTACATGAGGGAGGACCTTGCGATCATTGCATGAGGAGGTGGAGAGAGATGATGATCAGGGGGGGAGGCAACTTGGTGGGTCGGTTCATCACCCGTGATCTCTTTGCATAGTCGTGGAAGCTACCATTCCTAATAGAGGACTATCCATATGCTAGTATGGATTATTGGGGGGATCATGAGATGCCTCAACCTCCAGGACAGGCCTGGGGACTCGATGGTATGTATACATGATGATTTATGTGGTTTCATTCATATATAGTAAACTAATTTGTGGTAGCCATTTTATGTGTGTGATAGATACTAATGATATATTGTGTGCATGTGCAGAAATCGGTACATTCCCTCCAGTAGGGTATTAAATGCGTAGGGGCAGAGTGAAGGGTCTATATCCACCCACTCACGGGCACAGGAGGCGCCAGAGTACACTAGACTCACTACAACTCGAAGTTGAGCACTTAATTGAGTGGTCATCGATGATGCGTGGCAGCATCTCGATGACAACTTAATCATTGTGTGTTACAAGGTTCCTCTGGAGTGGATCCCCCTTATGAGGAGAATCGTAGTTGTTGCTAAGTATGTCAGAGTGACGACATAGGGTGATGTGTCTGTGGAGGAGGAGGAGGACACCGATGAGGAGGAGGAGGACACAGAGGAGGACACAAAGTACAAGGAGAAGAACTCTGACTAGAAGCTAGTGATTTTCCCCCTAATGCAGTGGTGCATGGGGAATTTTATACGATGTATATCATCAACAAAGAAATCTTGTGGAGCTTCTCGTTTTTTACTGAACATTATGACATGATATGTATATGCATGTGGATGCACTTTTTTTGTATTTGTATGAGTCTCTTTTTGTAATGATGATGATGCCTATATGATTTATATGACATATGTATGCATGACTATATGGTGATGCATGATGCAATTTATTTCCTATATGAGATGATGAATGTGCCACTCTAGAACGGCATTGGCCATTTTATTAGCTACACTAATGAGACTCCTGGGAACATGCATGAATGAAATGGATTCAAAATGTCTAACCAAGTGTCTAGTGCGTAGGAACTTTATAAAGAGGCAAGGATCATGTACCTGTTGGGAAATAGGGAAGACCCAGGTTTTATACCATTCACTTCGCACCAACAAAAGACCCACAGTGTTGGCCCTTTCGGCAACAACCTGCGAACAGGTTGCAATCTCACCTGAAACAGCTATGGGATGCCACAGAACCAGGTTTCTGCATGCAGAAGAGGGATATTACTGTACCTTTATATTTTAACAACTTCTAATCATATAACACAGAGCTATGACATTCACATATATAAATTCCCAGATAGATGAAACAACAGTGACTTGCTTAACCCTTTACTGGGAATTTACAGCGAGGTTAGTGTTTAGCAGCGATCTTACTTATCAGATATATATTTATCAATGCATAACAGAACATAACAAAACACAACACAAAAGAACCACAACACCAGATATAACGCGGTTCACCCCCAGTGTAGGGGTTACGTCCACAGAACTGTGTTTTATTCAACTCTTTACAAAAACCACAGTTTTGATCTGCGCACTCAGCTACAGATCCCTTCAAGTACTCAAAGCCGTGCACACAGCAGCAGGCCTCTGTGCACACAGCTGCAGATCTTCTTAACCACCTAAAACCCTCTACGCACACAGCTGCAGAGGTCGTCCATGCACAAAGCTGGGACTTAACCTTTCTTACAAAATAGCCTTAGATTTGCATCAATTCCTTTTACACAAAAGGCCTAACCTTACTTCTTTACACAAGTGCCTATTTATACAGTGCACTATTACAAAACCATGGGCTCAAACCATGGGCACCCCAAACCCTAAACCCTGGACTTAAACCATTGGTTTCTTACAATGAGAAGGCTTTTACTTAACCCCGACACCCCTAAGACTATTTCGGGTTGTAACTCCGCTTACAAACTCTCATAAACCCGCGGAGTTACCCACCTTAAGGACCGTTGGGGTGCGCACCCCAACAGGCCCCTAAGACTCACCAGTGTCCTGTCCCAGGGCACTCATCTGCTTTTCTGATAGTAGAATCTTGTTGGTGAAAACATAGTGCGCTGCTTGCTGTTGTCGGTGGCTTGCTCCTTGCCTTCAGACTATTTATGCTGGTTAGGGCCTTTGGATTCTATTAGTGACCCCATCCTTCGACCTGCTTGCCGAACACTTAACCATCCACAACTTAGGGTCCCCCAAATTGTGTGTCGAGATGCATAAGACAAACAGCCGCCCTGGTTCTGCTACACTAGGGGGATACGCCTTGGGATGTTTCCGAGATTTCCCATGAGGAGTGGTGCTTTTATTTGTGCGACATAGAGTGCACTTTTGCCTTTCTTCCATCCTCTTAGAGTGAACTTCTGCCTTTCTCTGTGCCTTGGTCGACCATGGTTGCACAGGTGGATTGCTTAGAAGGTTCTGTAGACTTCTCTCCCTGAACTCTCATAGTGACTCCTGGACTGCACAATCATTCGACATGGTTCTGACTGAAGAAATTCAAATAAATGCTCAATGTAGGAATCACAGGCTGGTGTGGCTTATTATAGAAGCCCGCAACAGGATTTGTCATTATGGTGCATTAATGACACCAAATCTGGTAGAGTGCCGAAAATCCTGTACCCACGACGCGAGATTTTCCCAAATTCTTCATCATTACCGGCAGTTAAGGCAGTTCATGTGCCAGTATCGCCAACTCGAGTTTTGTCCCATCAGTCACATTTGAGGCGGCGACATACTTTTCTCCCTCGACATAACCGCCAACTTTAGCTTCACTTGAATGAGTACCTTCGACACACTATGGACCTTCGACCCTTCTGACCTAAGCAGCAACCAAACTTCAACCTTCAAATTTTGACAATCTTCAATACTGCGTAGCTTCGAGGACAGCTTCATTATAGTCTAGCACCCAATTTCAACTGTCTTTGGTACTTAGACTTTCCTTCTTGGTGTTACTTCTGATTAGGAGGTTGCGTCCTGTCCCTGTACTTCTTTAAACGACTGCCATTTACCATAGAAGGTAGGATTTCTCCATTCAACTTAGCTAACTGGACTGCACCACCATCAGTAATTTTCTGCACTATGTATGGTCCTTTCCAATGGGTCTTGAACTTACCTAGGAATTTCATGAATTTGCTGTCATATAAGAGCACAAGATCACCCTACTGGAACTGCTTCTTCTTGATGTGTCTATCATGCCATGCTTTTTCTCGAGATTTCTGTACTTGCTTCTAGAATCCTGCAATAAATATGTCTTCTTCAAGTTCTAGTATCTTCGTCAGCCTTTCAGTCATTACAGCTAGATTATCCATCTCTGTGAAAGCAGATATTCTAAGGCTAGGAACAATGTACTCCATGGGCATGACTGCTTCTTGCCCATAGACCAACCTAAAAGGTGTATGGCCTATCAACTTCTTGCATGTGGTTCTATAAGCCCATAGTACTGCTGGAATTTAGAGGTCCTAGTCATTTTTGTTAACATTGCAAACCTTTGTTAGGGCATGCTCAAGGATCTTGTTAAAAGCTTCGACAGTGCCATTTGCTTGTGGATGATAGGTAGTACTCTTCTGATGATATACTTGAAATTCGTCAGTCAATACTTCAATAGTCTTATTTAGAAAATGTGATCCTTGATCACTCATAAGAATTCTAGGGCACCCGAATATGGACAAGATATTATCGAAGATGAACTTCGCAGCTATAGCAGTGCTACAGTTCTTGACTAGTTGAGCTTCGGCCCATCGGGTAAGGTAATCGGTTGCTGTGATGATGTATCTTGCTCCTGCTTTCTTCACAGGGGGATTGATAGTGCCAACAAAATCAATAGCCCACTTGTCAAATGCTTGTAAAGTTACCTACGGGGCTAAAGGAATCTCATCCCTCCTTGATGGTTTGCCTGTCCTTTGACAGATGTCGCAGCTATGGCAATAGTCTCTTGCATCCTTGTGAATTGTGGGCCACCACAACCCGGCTATCAAAATTTTCTGTGCTGTAGCTTTTCCTGCATAATGACCTCCTGCCGCTCCAGAGTGTGCCTCAGCCAGAATCAGTGGTTTTTCATGCTCCAAAACACATCTGCGCAGTATTTCATCTGGTCCCATTTTATATAGTTGTCCTGCTATTAGGGTAAAGTCGGCTGCTCGAACCACCAGCTGCTTCTTCTGCTGTGTTGTCATCTCGGTGGGTGGAAAACCTGTAGACAAATACTGAACAATATCTTGGAAGTATTCATCAACCATCTGGATAGAAAACAACTTGGCATCAGGAAGACCTTCATCCAAACTGGTAGGTTCTTCTCCTGATTTGAGCCTTGACAAGTGGTCAGGTCCTAGGTTAATTCTTCCAGGCTTAACTATGATCTCAAAGTCATATTCCTGAAACAGAATCAACCATTTGCATATCCATCCACCTAGCACAGGCTTGTTAACCAAATACTTCAAAGCAGAATGGTCAGTGAACATCTTAAAATGAGATCCTAACAAATAATGTTGAAACTTCTGTAGTGCATACACCATAGCAAGACCTTCTCGTTCTGTTGTAGTATAATTTTTCTCTGCAGTGGACAATTTTCGACTTGCGAAAGAAATAGGATGATCGATATGTCCTGCACCTGACTGGGCTAATACTATACCCAGAGCAATGGAGGATGCATCGACATGCACATGAAACTCCTTATTCCAGTCAGGGAATACTAAGATGGGGGCAGTGACCATCTTTTCCTTCAAAATATCCAAGATTGCTTGGCACTCAGGGGTCCATTCGAACTTAATATATTTCTTCAACTACTTTTCCATCGGGGTTGTAATATGAGCATATCCTTTGATGAATTTCCTGTAATATCCCATGTGACCAAGCGTCATGCGAATTTGTTTGACGGACTTCGGAGGTGGCAGGTTCACAATGATAGCTATCTTCGCAGGATCCATCATCAATCCTTGCTTACAGACAATATGACCCAGCAAAATTCCAAAAGGTGCACAAAAGATACATTTTTTTAAATTCAAGGAAATCTAATGCTGTCTACACTTGTCCAGTATAAGTCTCAAACTAGCTATATGGTCTTTTATTAGCCAAAATATAGTCCAATCATCAAAATAAACTTCTAAGAATTTATGTATAAATTCCTTAAACGCAGAGATGACTACTCTAGAAAATATAACAGGTGCATTTTTCAACCCAAAGGGCATAACTGTATACTGGAAGGAGCCCATTTCTGTAGCAAAGGTTGTCTTATGTCGATCCTCTGGAGCAATTCTGATCTGATGGTAACCTGAAAATCCATCAGTAAAAGAGTATACTTCTTGACCCCCAACATTATCTAACACTTCATCTGTAAAGGGGGTGGGGAAGGGATCATGTAGACAAGCATCATTCAGCTTCCTTAGGTCAACACAGATTCGGATTTCACCCTTAGACTTCTTCTCTTGCACCACCATAGGACTGACCCATTCGGATTCCTCTATAGGCTCAATGATTCCGGCAGCAAGCATCTTATCCAGCTCCATCCTAACGTTTTCCTTATACTTCAGGTTCAACCTATACGGGTGTTGTTTAATAGGCTTCGCACCAGGTTTCAAAGGGATCTTCATCACACCGATATCACCAAGGATACCTTTCATCTCTGAGAACTTCGTCGGAAATAGGTCCTGATATTCATGGAGAAGTTGGGTCACCTTGCTTACCATCTCTTCATCCCAATAATCTCCAATGGTAGCATACTTAGGCTGTTCTTCTGATCCAATGTTGACTGTCCGCATCTTTAGGGGCCGAGTCACTTCAGGGGCTTCGACTACTGGTCCGTGTACGTCGCAGTGTCCTTCTGACTCAGGAATATCAATATTGCGTGGATCATCATCCTCGTCAATTGTGAGGTTATAAAATTCTACTGCATAAGCTTCTTGTGTTTTCCAATCAGGGCGGTATTCTACTACTTCTTGATCATCAAATACTTTAGTGTGGATCACCCTGATAGCTGCATCTAAATCTGGAAAAACTTCATTAGTAGAAAAGGTAAGCACAAATCTATCAACAAGACAATCCCAACTTACAGTATCTCGACGGAGCTCAGCCTCCACGTACCAATTCCTTGCTATCGGGTCCAGAGTATGCACAAACCGATGTACCCATTCTTCCTGAGGTATATGCTTCCAGGCTTCGTAACACTGCACCAAATGTTCCTGAGGGCTTTTATTTCCATCAAATCTGCGTCGCACCCCCTAAGGCTGATCCAAAAATCACAGGCAAAGGGACTTCTGACAAGCCTCCCAACTAGGAATGGACTTCTTATGGCTATGCCACTATCTGGCTACCGTAGCTCGGAATGCTGAATCCAAAGTCTCCATTTTCTGTGAATCTGGTATCTGTTCTGAAAAGTGTACAATAAACTGTTGTGGGTCTGACAAGCCATCAAACAAAGGTAGGCCTCTGACCTGTGTACCAATCCATCTAAGAGATTTGGTAATTCTGGCACATCTATGTCCATGGAGTTCGTAAAGTCTGTTCTGCCAGTTCTCTAGACCGTCATCTGAATCCATCATGCAAGAGCTGTCACACTGCCAATCTATGATACCTTCGGTAGTAGGATCAACATAATATTCTTCCTTAGCTATGATGTTGTAGATGTGATCCAGGTCATTCTGATCTTCGTCTCTGAGTGGTTCTGTGTACCTTTCTCCTTGTGAGGGGTCCAGTGGTACGATGACTCTCAACTCTTTCCCTTCGAAAGTCATCTGTCTCTTTTTAAGGTTAATGACTGCATCATTTTCCATTGCCCACTTAATACCTAGCAGAGTTGGATAAGGGTTGCTGTCGTCAATGATCTCAATAACTTCAAAGTCTGCTGCAGTACAAACTCCATCAATATCGATTGGGACACTAGGGAACCACCCTAGGGGCACAATCTTCTGCTGATTGGCTAATCTCAACTGTATAGGGGACCAATCAAGGATAGGTTTTCCCATTTGTTCCCAAGTTTGCTTGGTAAGGACATTTACTTCTGACCCTAAGTCCAAGATCACATCAGTCATCTCATACTCTCCTATCTGAGCATTCAACCTCATTTCCCTTCCAGTTCTTCTGACTCTATTAACAAGTTTTTCCTGACCAGAACTTTGCTAAGGTTCGCAGGAAGCAATAACTTTCTGCAACTCACTTAAAGCACTCTGATTTCTTAAGAGCTTCAGGCAACTCTGTAAAAAGGAGGACAATGTACTTACGTTTTCCACTAAAACTTCTTGCGGCTGCAACTGCTGCTGATATGGTTGCGCAGGTACTTCAGATGTGCGAGGGTCAGCAAAATATTTCTTGGCTTCCATGAATGTCTCTTTTTCTCTGTCGATATCAAATGCGGGGACTTTTTCGGGGACCTTACGAACCCAAGTCTCGTTAGGTTTTTTCTCCTGAGTCTATATGTGCGTCGTAGCTCCACTCCGGGTAACAACATTAATGGTTGGGGCAGGTCTCTGCTTGATGGAAATCATCTGAATGTTCTGAGTAGGGGCACTGCTTCTGTCCTGAATCTTAGCTATCAACTATGGGCACTGCTCAATCACATGGTCTACTGCTCGGCAATACCGACATGTCGTAGTTGGGTTCCGATAGTCGCGAGCCAGATGTCCGGCCTGGTTACAGTTATAACACACCACTTGACTGCATCCTCTACCAGCCATACCACCACGACCACAACCTCCAAAAGCACCTCTACCTGATGCACCACCATGGTAACCATAACCCTCATTGCTCGGTCCCTCATTTTGTACTCAGTAGGCGTCGTAGGTGCGACACTCATCTGCATTATGTCCTACAGACTTACAGAATTGGCAGCACTAGTTCTTAGGTACTTTCCCATACCTCTGTAGCAGATAGTAGTCTTCTGGTCGATGCTGACTTGTCGTTCGACAGAGCTCACAATATAGAACTTGCGGGGTAAACGAGTTTGGCGCACCAGCATTTAGGTAATTTCTGACCACAGGACACTATTCCTTGGCATGACCTTCTGCCTGAAATTGTGTACACCAGACCTCTTCACGACCGGTTTTTCCTTTCTTCATATTGCGCAGCTCTAAAGCCATTGCCGCCAACTGTGCTTGGATTTGAGTGATACCCTAGTTATCTTCGACCAGGGAAGTTTCAAGCTTCATCGCGATTTCCAGAGCCTCTTGTTGGTCAGCAACCTTTTGTTGCATGAGTGGAGTTCTGATATGTGGTAGCAATGCTACAATGAACCATTCCTTGTGCTGCGCAGGTCCAATGGTGAAACTGACTTGGTCGAGCAGAAATTTGAACCTCTGGTCAAAGTACCACACTGATTCTCCTCGCCTCTGTTGAATCTCTTTCAATTCAGTTATACACTGTGACTCGGATTTGGGCTTCCTAAATTCTTTGATTATTGCTTCTTTAATATCATCTAAGGTATGGTTCTGATTACTGGAGAATTTCATGAACTAGGTCAAATACCAATCTCTGAACGAAGTAACAAGCTGTGCCCTTCTTACGTTTGGATCCGTAATGGTCTTAGAATTCCATACTGCTTCACACAAAAACCAGAACTATTCTGGATCCTCTGATCCAGTTCCTTTGAAAATAGGGAGCTTAATATCATCATGCATGTGGGCCATAGTGGATTTGGGGTGGGTTGGAGGTGGATTGTGAATAGGCGGGGGGGTACTTACTGGGGGTAGACTGTCCTGCGATAGGAGTACTCGGGCTAGGGTGAATTTCGGATTGCGACGGGTTCTCAGGGATAACAGGTCTGGGCTGCGGGGTTACCGGAGGGTTTCCAACAGAAGGGGTTCCTTCGGGTTCTGAATCTGCGGGATTTTCAGGGGAAGACTCAGTATGCTGACCTAGGGAATAGGATCCAAAATCTCTCTTGTACCTTTTGCCACTTCGCAGCAAACCACTTTGCTCATCGAAGTTATTTTCACTTGCAAACATAGGTTCTTAATACCAAATCTAACAGTCTGATTCAATGAGCAATATACCTTTTTCAGCTAATAGAATTTTAATTCTCAATCCAAATGAATTCAAAAACTTACCCCTTGGTCCTTTGAAAAACTGCCGCTCGGATTCACTAAAGGAAGTACTTGTGTCGATGGCGAACTCTGTCACAAATGCTTCAAGGGTTCACGTTGTCCAGAAATCAACAGCGTGAGATATCTTGTTGTTTACCCTTTTCAATATATTAATTCTTGCAGGGGTCCAAGTAGGAAACGGACCGTCTTGGAAGTTCGTCCTTCTCTCTGTCAATCTAGACAACCACTGGTGCAACTCTATGTGGGTACCACCAAAGAAAATTTCATAAATATCATAAAAAACATACCTTTGTAAAAAGTCATCTGCACTACGACGCGGATCTTTGTTCTCTTGCTCAGCGAATTTCAAATAAGTCTCATCAAGCCAATCATCGATTTCCTTCACAGAGGGCCTCCAGAACATAGCCCTCGACGTAAGACATAAACCCCTCTTGAGCAGATACTGAGTTCACCCAGCAACGGAACCAATTTGTTGGGCAATAGGGAAGACCCAAGTTTTATACCATTCACTTCGCACCAACAAAAGACCCACAGTGTTGGCCCTTTCGGCAACAACCCGCGAACAGATTGCAATCTCACCCAAAACATCTATGGGATGCCGCAGAACCAGGTTTCTGCAAGCAAAAGAGGGATATTACTATACCTTTAGCTTTTAACAACTTCTAATCATATAATACAGAGCTACGACATTCACATATATAACTTCACAGATAGATGAACCAACAGTGACTTGCTTAACCCTTTACTGGGAATTCACAGCGAGGTTAGTGTTTAGCAGTGATCTTACTTATCACATATATATTTATCAATGCATAACAGAACATAACAAAACACAACACAAAAGAACCACAACACCAGATATAACGTGGTTCACCCCTAGTGTAGGGGTTACGTCCACAGAACTGTGTTTTATTCAACTCTTTACAAAAACCACAGTTCTGAGTTGTGCACTCAGCTGCAGATCCCTTCAAGTCTTCAAAGCCATGCACACAGCAGCAGGCCTCTACGCACATAGCTGCAGATCTTCTTAACCACCTAAAACCCTCTGCGCACACAGCTGCAGAGGTCATCCACGCACACAGCTGGGACTTAACCTTTCTTACAAAATAGCATTAGCTTCGCATCAATTCCTTTTACACAAAAATCCTAACCTTACTTCTTTACACAAGTGCCTATTTATATAGTGCACTATTACAAAACCATGGGCTCAAACCATGGGCACCCTAAAACCTAAAGCCTGGACTTAAACCATGGGTTTATTACAATGAGAAGGATTTTACTTAACCCCGACACCCCTAAGACTATTTTGGGTTGTAATTCCACTTACAAACTCTCATAAACCCGTGGAGTTACCCACCTTAAGGACCGTTGGGGTGCGCGCCCCAACAGTACCCGATAGCAGTTATTCAACTGGGAGTCTAGGAAGACATTAAGGTGATGAATACCCAAGTGGATGGAAGTGGTTAGGAGACCAACAACACCGTCATACTCATCCTAGTTGTTGGTAGCAATACCAACACACATTCTGTCGATATGGATCAACTCGTGTGACAAGAAATAAATGACCCATGCAGCCAAGGCAAGATTAGGAGACCATATACTTGCTCCGTCAACGAAACCAATGTAGCAAGGTGAGGTAGGATCCATATGGAACAACCAAGGAAAGAAAATGTGAGACTTGTGACAAGAACGGTGGAAAAAAATAGAAAAACTATGACTCAAGTGTACTCATGGTGGGTGACTTCAGGCATAAAACCTTCGGCAAAGGAAATTGAACTTTCCTTGGAGACTCTGTGATTGGCAAAGAGTACATGGGGGAGGAAGATTCAGAATTGCTTGAACCTTCAATGGATCCACTACGATCCCTTATGACATATGATGAACTTGATTAAATGCTTGGCGGGGACACAAAACACACACTTGAGGGGGTTCAAGCGAACGTTATATTTGTGACATCGCAAGAAGACTTGGCGTAATTCCTCTAAATGTTGTGAATGCTTTCGAGAGCGAGTTGTGAGGTCATCTAGGTAGACCAAGGTAATGTGGATAAGGTCATGGAAGAAAAACATCATGGCCTACTAAAAATTGGCTGCAACATTTTTAAGACCGAATGGCATAAACCGATCCATAAATGTGCCCCAGGGGGTGGTAAAAGAGGTTTTGTACTGGTCCTCTTTCTGGATTTGAATTTGGTTAGAACTGGAAAAACCATCCATGAAAGAAAATACTTCGTGGCCGGCACATGCATCAATGATTTGGTCAATGAATAGAGTGGGGAATTTGTCTTTGGGACATGTCAAATTCAAGTCACAGAATTCAGTATAGACGTGAATGGTACCCTGTTTTTTGTTGACGGGAACAGGATTGGAAACCCAAGTGGTTTATGCAATGGGGTAAATGAAATCTTCGTTACGCAACTTCTTGATCTTGGATTTGAAGGTGGGCACCTTCGATGGGTGAATAGGTCGTTGCTTTTGGCTAAGTGGTACAACCTCATGCCATGTTTCGATACAATGTTCGATGATAGATGGGTCAAGCCCAGGCATCTCGGTATATGGCCAAGTGAAAATATCACAGAACTTCTAAAAACGTGCGTTGTAGGGAGCGACCTCTTCATGGGAGCAAGATGATCCGAGTATAATATCTTCAACTATGACGGGTTTGGTTAATATATTGACCTTGATGGTTGGAAAAATGTTGGCCATGTTTCCCTCTTCAAAGGTGCCAGGAGCTGGAATGAGGTTCTTGAACTAGTCTACCTTTCCATGGATGAAGTCTTTCTCTTCTACATAGTATTGGTCCGACGATGAAGAAGGATCATTGGGGATGAAATAGGAGCGATGGTACATATCATGCCAAGGATACTCAGGAGTCGAAAGGGCTTCAAGTATTTCCTCATCATTATGGAAACTGTGTGTGGATAGATCAGATGGATTAGCCATGGTCGAGGAGATAGAAGGAGTACTAGAAATCGAGATCGTGAAGATGGTGGTGTCTGAGGAAGAAACCAGAGGGTGGATCTCCTCAAGGATAGTAACGTCAGACTCATAGGATTATTTCTAAAATTCACGAAGGGGTGACCAATACTTAGGAAAGTCCAGGAAATGGTGAGAATAATGACGATATAGGTCGCAAACTACACAATCTAGGTGCTTGGTTCACAAGGACTTATTCTTAACCATTGGTGGATCTGGTATATTGACTACTGGGCTAATGTCTCTCTCGTCAATAGTGTCCATATGGGTGCAAAGGAAAGATAACTTGAGACAATTTTGCATCACATTCCCTTGAACATCGCAAAGAGCACAAGTAGGATCCGAATGCGGCTCTTTCGTGGCTTTGGATACCTTTCCCCCATCCTTCTTTAGAGTAGGAGGGGCAGGAGTAGAGACAAGAGTAGCCTTTGGTAGAGCGGGGGTGTTTGTCACATCATCTCAATAGGTTGGAAGGGAGTCAAAATGACCTGAAGGGTCAGGGGTGGAGTAGGTGGCTCTAAATACCACACAGGAATTTCCAACATAAAATTAGACAAATTGAGAGTAGACATGACAGACTTGCTCACAATTATGGATGGTGGAAAAAGGAAAGGAATCGTGTGGACCGGGAAAGAACCCCAATAATTCCTGGAGGAATGTGGTTGAGGTTGCGAAGAGGCCAAAACTTTGTCGGATGTGATAGTGCACACATACGATACATCATTTGACAAAGGTGGAGGTGGTAAGGATAAAAATGTGTTCGTCATAGTAGCATTGGAAAACAAGCCCGGGCCAACGACAGACAGGGATGGAATGGATACACTGTTGATGGTAGTGTCAATAGTGGGAACGACGTGTTCTAGTGTGGCCAGCCCCTTAGTATCATAGTACATCAGCTGGTCGATGGTCACAATATTCCAATCATGAGGGAACATTAAGAGTCTAAAGACGGTAGAGGCAACGACTTGCATCACATACATGTAACTACATCCTAGGAGGAGATTGTAATCGAGTTGGGAATTGAAAACCTCAATGTCAATCAACACTGTTTTTTGGAATAACTCAACATGGAAATTTGTGAGAACACCCCGGGGCTGAGCAGAGTGGCCATCACAGGCACGAAGGGTGGTGGAGGAAGGTTGAAGGGTGGGAGATCCAAGTTTCTTCCAAACAAAGGTTGACATAACACAGGTGGATGCCCCCTCCATTAGAGGAAATTTCAATTTAAAATGGGCCTTCCAAAAATAATACAAATTCCATGTCATCATGTATTATCCAATCAAAATGCTTTAAAATTCCAAAAGGGAGCATCTCTTAAACAATTTTTTAATATAAATTTGGGGATAGGTATCATAAAAAAAACTATTTTTTTGTTCGTATTTTCGACATATCTCCCTATGTCTTTACTCAAACTTCGATCGAGAGAGCTAGTTGGATGCGGAATTAAACTTTGCATCCAATGAGTACCCACTTGGCATACTTTTGACAAGCCCCTCTACCCCAAAGACAAGAAATACCTGAAAAATGTGATGATGACATCATCATCACATTTTTCAGGTATTTCTTGTTTTTGGGGTAGCGGGGCCCATCAAAAGTATGCCGAGTGGGTACTCGTTGGATGCGGAATTTAATTCCACATCCAACGAGCTCTCTTGATCGAAATTTGAGTAAAAACACATTGAGATATGTCGAAAACACGAACAAAAAAGTAGTTTTTTCTTTTCTTCCTCCAAAATTCATAAATATTATTTTATTATTTTAACTATTATTTTATTAATTTTCCTTAGGAGGCCCATTTTGAGTTGAAATTTCCTCTAATGATCAATAATGCATTGATGAATAACCAAATTCCAAATCGTGATTGGAACTTGGAAGGCAACGGATGATGGCATCTAGGGTTCTCCCTGATCCAGGTCAAAGGTGATCAACCTAGAATCAGAGGTATCAATGGAACCTAACGCAGATAATAGTTCTTTACATTGCGAGGGACAATTTTTGAGCACTTCTATATAGGACATGGTTGTGGGAGACTGGGCCAAGTGATCAACGATACTATAATTGATCGCAGCTATGGTTTTTGCATTGTTCATCATACGATGCAAAGGGAATCATGGGGATTTGGCAGCCCCATCTATAAGAAGTCTCGGAAAATGCAAAGACATGTCAGGAGTGGTGGAGGTAGATTCCACTGATGATTCAATGGTTTCGGTGGTGGAACCATACTGTTTTCATTGAGTCTGAAGGTTGACATCTAACGATAATGTCATGAGGTGATGGACACTAGCCTCAACAAGTTGGGACATATCAGCGGTTGCGGGAGCTAGTGGGACCGAGGGTTGGGTTGCAACCATTCCTTTGTGTGCTAGGGGTTTTGGAGTACCTTGGGTGGATGAACCAGAGGTGCAAGGTTTGGCTTAGACAGAGAAGTTGCGTTGGGATCACGTTGACTATCATTTTGAAGTAATTGTTAGGTGCGAGTCGAGTGGAGACACTGACGAGTGTAATGGTCGTAAGTGTTATAGATGGCACGTGGATGGTTAGTCTATAACTATGGGTTCTTCCCAGGTAGAGTGGGACACTTAAGATTCTGTTCAAGGGGTTCAATGCCATTATTGTTTGGAGGATTGGCATGTTGGCCACCTCCTTGGTTCTGGTTGTTTCACTTATTCCTACATCTCGTGTTCTTTCCCTGCCCTTGTTGGTTATTGGGGGAGGGTTGGTTAGGGAGTTTCTTCTATATGTACACCTATCCTTTAAGAGCAAGAGGAGTCAGGGTTGGATTCGTAGTGGGTTTCACATGTGGTGTATAATAGACAAGAGTAGTTGGTGGTGCTGCAAACCCAACTATTTGTCCAGTACACGAGTGTGCCGAACAAGTCTATCCATGAACATGAGGGGTTTACGTGGGAGGTGTATATGAAGGGGTGGCTTCGGACTGAGTTGTTACACATGAATAATCATGGGTGTAACATGGATGCACATAGGAGGGGATAGCTCCAAACTAAGTCGTTGCACATGAAATATTAGGACTGTAACCTGGTTGGGTAACACTATAGGTGTTACCAGGATGGGGTGGCATCATGGGAGAGGTCAGATAAAACTGAGGATGATGGGTAATAGAGTTGATAACTCTATCATCAAAATTAGATTCCCTCGGCATATCACGATGTGAGGTTCTGGACTAGGGAGGATCGGGTGTAACGGTATACAAGTAACCAGACTGGGCATCAATCAAATCGAATTGCTAAGCCTTAAGGATGGATTATTCTTCGATTTGCGGCCATTCAAATGTGACTTCCTTGGATGGGGGGGATTAAGGTGTTGAGGATGTCTTTCATTGACTTGGAAATTTGGGCTCATGTGTATAGATAGATTTTTCTTAAAATAAGTTGTTGAAACTATAGCTACTTTCATTACTTGCCTCAGTTGGCACTTTTAGAGACCTTGCTTTCGGATAATTTTAAGCTTGCCTCATTTTATCATTGTGAAGCTTACTAACTATATGCTTATCTGAGTAAAATTTCTCATTTGTTTGTTGTAACTATTAGTAGAGAATTTACATTATTATTTCTTACCTAGGCCTAGTTTTAGCAAAAATCTAGAAATACATGACATTTATAACCCTACGAACTTGTGCTAACAAGACAAAACACTCATAGGCACCAATTTCATGGGTAGAGAAGGCAGTAGGGGAAAAAATAGGTTCTTGTTAGCTTCATCGGTCCATTGATAACTAAACCAATAGGTACAGACTCCAGAGTCTTTTCAATTTTCTCATAATACTACATTCCTCACAACTTTCATCTGCTTTCTTTAATTTATTTTTTTCTTTATTTGTTTTGTGGATAAGGGGCAGCGTTTTAACAATACACCTCGTGAACAAATGCAAGCCTAAATCACATGACAGAACGTGGACTATGATAGCTCCATCCCACACTACAAGTGGAAAACAAATGCAATTGGTCTTGTGGGTTGTGGATATGGGTATCTGTTCATTTCTTTGGCTTGATTTTTTATTTATTTTGAGCTATGGAGATTTGTAATGGGTTAATTCTAATGCCACCCAAACTTGCCAAAAACCCATAAGGGATTCTCCGTGATGACAATAATTCCTCCACACACACACCGCGCAGACTTATCTCTTATAATTTTGGAAAATGGAGATAGATTAAATTGTATAAAAATGAAATGGCGGTTTACAACATAGAATGCAATATGAGATGTGAGGGAGGTATATATTATAATCGAATAAGTTAAAATGTTTAAGGCATTCAGAAATTCACACGTCATATTTCATAAATGTTTAAGGAATTCACAAAATAGGCACTTGTAGCTTTCCTTAATGTTTTTGTTTTGTTTTGTTTGTGACCTGGATTAATGCAAAAAAACATTGTGTCTATTTATTAAACTCACATCAATGTATTTGCTAACATGACTTACTATTGTTCAATTTTTTAATTCATCCACCTCATTTTGTTGAGGGTTTGCTGTCAACTACCTCATTATTCAATTCTACTTGAAACAATATTTGAATTGATTGGAGGACAAATCCCCCACTCTATATATACACATGACCCTAACAACAAGAATAAATGTCTGTTATTGGTGAGAAGTGACTGTCCCAATTACATCCCACTTCAAGGAAATTTGTGTGGTTAGCATATCCACATACAAGTGACTGGAAGATGTATTTAAAACGTCTGAAAGTAAAACACTTCCCACATACAATATTATTTAAAACTGCAAGTCCGAGTGCAAGCATACCCTCTCTTATTTTCCCAGTGTCGAGTATGGATATAGTGATTAAATTGTCCGTCTAGTTGTCATGTCCTTAATGATATAGTGATTAAAATTTTTAGTTTGTTGGAGGGCTGCCACAAACTCTAAAACAAAGAGTCTACAATGGTAAGGAGAGGTCAGAGGTGTGTGGACTATTAAAAAATCAAAGGTCAATGGTGTGTGGACAATTCAATCAACTCTAGTTTGATTTACTATCGGAAAAATGCATTCATGGAATGTATGAAGCTTCAAACAAAACCTAAAGAGAATTCTTCCACTTGTCTCTATTTCCTAAATGGTAGGAAGTGGTTCTAGTATTATATGGATTATCTCTTTTTTTATTGACTAGAGTGTTTATGTGTTGTGGAAATTCCAAACCAACATAGTAAGTGAAGAAACAATAAAAGGAACATAATATTTAATTAAAGATATCAAGTAAATATAGAAGAATGAACTTGCAGAACATGTTTCTTTACAACATATGGCCTATGTAAGTGTTGATTTTGCGGCAACAACAAATACAAGTTGTGGTAACATTATTGGAGTGGACAAACTTCCTGAAGAGATGATTGAGATTAATATTAAGGATGACAAGGTGGAAACCCATGCTTCAAAGGTTGTTTATTGTTGATTTTTTTCATGCCATGCTCTTTAAGCTACATTGAGATCTAGGTGGACAAAGAAACCTATGTTTAGAAAGTTGAAACCACCATTAGTTTTAGGAGAGGCCGGTTTTTAAAATTTTAAATGGAAGAGGAGTTGTAGGGATGTGAGAAATAGTGATTTCAACTTTCAACTGTAGGTGGTTTGTTGGACATAGAAGAATCTTGGCCAAATTAATCTTTAAAATTTTTAATTTCATTTTAGTTCCAATAACATGATTTACAATTTCCTGATGCTTAATGCATGAAGGCACATTTCGGCATGACTTTACATCACGCAGAGGTTTTTGTGTCAATAAATCCACTCACATGTTTATTGCAAAACTTGCATTGCACATTACTCCCCATGTATTTACAATAAGCACAAATAGAGTTCGTCTATTAACATCACAATCTTTCATGTCCTCTTACTCCTGGTTTTAAGATTAAAACCCAATGTACAAAACATTCAAAAGAGTTTAAAAAATTATGGTAACTATATCCAATCTCTATGAAAACTTGGTATGGGGAGATAGGTGGAAATGCTTATCAGCAGTTGGCTTTGCATTACCATTCTAGGAAGAAATACTAGAGAGGACTTGACTTCTTAATTTTACTCTTCCTCTGCCCATTCCAGAAGGTGAAGGTAGAGCAATCTTCAAAGCTACATGTTCATTCTTGGTAGATGGAAATATTGATCCAGTATCTATATGCTATTGGTTTGTAGTAACAACCCAAGAACCACTTGGCATGCTTGGAATTAAGGTAAACCATCTCTATGAACTGGTGCATTTTCTGAACTACTCATTGAACCTACACTACCAAGTGGGTCCACATCCCTCGTTTGATTATTGAATCCACTCTTAGTACGCGGAGGCTAGTCAACAAAAGGATTAAAGTAATCAATGCCATATGTTGGTCCAATAGATACATTTTCAAGACCATTAGACATTGATTTCCTGGTTGCTTCCTCTTGAATACCATGAGGTCATAATGAGTCAACTTCCATATTCAATAAAAGATGGTAAGGAACCTACTTGAGACATGGACAACATAGGTGTTTTTGATGCAAGTGTTGTAGTTGGCCACTCAATATCTATTGGTGCACATATAAAATTGACAGATGGTGCACATGTAGAAGGGTTAGAAATAATAGAGTGGATTGCACTTAATTCACTGGATATTTGAACATAAGTTGTCACTGAGTTATATGATGATGAATTTCCATTTACGGTAGACATATTATTGATGGTATTGTTTTTTGGGGGGGGCTTTCGCAAATGAACCCCAATCCTTTGAATCACACAAGATTTTGGATTTCCCTCCTGTGGCTAAAATCACACCTATTGTCTTCAAGGAATCAACATTACTTCCATTTATTCCTATGGTAGATGTTGATCTAGTATCCAAGGGAAATGGAATCACTTCATGAGGAGTCACACCACGCTTTTCCTCGATTTTCTTGTTAGGTTGCACACAACAAAGTACTCTATCAACATATTATTAGCTATTTGATTTCATAACACTAGAAATGAAGTATTGTTAATTGTAACACACAAGCCACAACTAAGAGTTCAAGAGATGATTTCAATACCGAAGGATCTCTTTAACATAGAGAATGCACTTGGAAAATTGTTGAAGATTCAATTGTTGTGCAACCAGTAATGGGGTAAGGAGAGGAATAAAATGTTCTGCTGCAAACTCTAGGAAAAACTATACATCAAATTACCCAGTAAGTAATGAATGAAGGACTTCAAAACATACTTTAACAACTCAATTCACAAGCTCAAGATATGCAATATTATAGAAATAATAAAGGCATATAAGAATCATGCAAGTACAAGTTATTTTCACTCATCCAAGTTCACATCAAATTCTCAGTATGCCACTTTACTGATGTAAGAAACTAACAAGGAAACGCACACTGATAAATAGAAAGACCTTCTTGTATATTGCATTTGCAACATAGAGAGTACACATCAGTGTAGGTGTAGAATGATCAACAACAATACACCTTTGTAATGTCAGTAAGATCTCTAGAATCACTTACTTATCTAGCCACTGTACAAAATACCCTAGACATTGCAATGCATTTACTTGTACCTTCCATCCCATATGTCAAGAAAATATTGTTATATCTTAAAAGGAATCACCCATGGTATGATCTCATGCAGTCCACATCTACCAAAAATTGGTTGCCAATTGCTTTAGAAATACTTTAAGTTCAAAGAGATAAAATGGTATTCTAATATACACTAGTAAACAGAGAATAGAAAGGGGATACACATCAAAATAATTCATACAAAAAACATACTGTGAGTTCATGGAATATAAAATAGGAGATTAGAGGATACAAATATCTCTCCAACCCTAGCCTGTATGAACACTGAGTGAAAATTCTTCTTTGCTTATTAAAGTGTGTGTTCTTGTAAGCATGGACATGAGGTCACACTGACAACATTGAAATGTTTTATAGGATGAACTAATATTACTGTCAAAGTTATTTAAATATACTTGGGCTTTTAAGAGTTATCTTGGATATTTTTTACATTTGAAATGTGTGGCTTGGATTTGGTAAAAACTTGGCTAAATAACTTCCATTTTCTTGTTGTTTCTTTGAAACATTTCAAACAAAAATGTATTTGTTAAGGAAAATTAGATGGCCTAACTAAACCAAGACCAAGAGGGAGGTATGCAACTGACATGCTGCCAAAAATAACTAAGTTAGAATCTGTTTATTAAAGTGTGTGTGCTTGTAAGCATGGACATGAGTTCACGTTGACAACCTTGAAATGTTTTATAGGATGAACTAATCTCACTGTCAAAGTTATTTAAATATAATTGGGTTGTTAAGAGTTATCTTGGCTATTTTTTGCATTTGAAATATGTGGCTTGGATTTGGTCAAAACTTGGCTAAATAAATTCCATTTTCTGGTTGTTTCTTTGAAACATTTCAAACAAAAATGTCTTTCTTAAGGAAAATTATATGGCCTAACTAAACCAAGACCAAGAGGGAGGTATGCAACTGACATGCTACCAAAAATAACTAACTTAGAATTTGTTACCCTCTCATTAGCATGGGGTGTTCACTTAGTTCTTGAGCAGAATGTAGCAAGCGATCATTGCCTGAGCATTTTGGGTGTGAACAGGGACAAGTGACAACATTCCTGAGCAATCTTATAATGACACTAAGTTTGGCAGGAAGGTAATCTCTTTCATGTGCATCACAGGGGCAGTAAACAACATTAATTTGGATAGTATTACAAAAATTCCCCTGGTCATGGCAAGCTTGACCAGAGTTTTGACCAATCTAATAGGCACCTGTGGATGAACAATGAATTATGCATTTTAATAAAATCTAAGCAAGTCATGTGAATATATTTGTAACTAAAAATATGGTCTCCTAAGATATCCCAATCCTCATCATATACACAAGCACATGCACTAAAAGTAACAAAGGTTCTAAATAAAATGGATTTGGTGCAAGAACACAAACATGATCTAACATTTTACAAGGGATAATGCATAAAGATCAACTAATGCTTTACCTTGTTAGAGTCAAGTCCCCAATTCTGACAACAATGCAATACCTCTCGCATTGTGCCTTGACAAGGGAAATAGCAGGTCAATCAGTCAAGAATCGATCTAACCAAAAACAATTCGAGGATCGTTCAGCCCCATGGAAGATAAACGCATACATATATTTTAGTTTAGAGTATAGACTATAGGGTTTGATGTATTGATAGTTCCCCGGCCTAAATGGAATTTGCTTCCAATAGGTTGGAATGTGCTAATTTGCATTCTTGATACTCAAGCACAATAAAAAAATACCTCTAAATTTTCATAAGAAAAAATCGATACTTCAGATTTTCAAAAGAATGAGTTTTGTTCATGTTTTATAATTATATTATATTAACCTTCACATTTTCCTTTTCCATGTTGATTATTTATATCAAATTCTTAACTTCATGTGAGAATTCCCAAAGACTCTCATGTTGGAAGTATGAGCTTCATGTGAGAATTCTGAAAGACTCTCATATTATATAGAGAAACGCTGGTGAAAGTTTGAAGTATATATTGACTTTCAGAGAGACATTTGTACTGAATGTCATTGAATACTGCACAATCTCTCTTAAAGCTGGAAGCCAATATTAAAATCCTTGAAATTTTCTTTGTGTATTAAATTGCTTATACACTTGCTTCATAATGTTCCATAGCTACCAAGTGGTGGAAACAAAATGAGAAGTCGGTGGAGTATAGACATATGGTATTTGCATTGGTTAGGGTCTTAATTGAAAGCATTGAGAGTATGTAAGAGGAATGAGCATATCAAGATCGTAAGAGATATTGTAGGTAACCAGTGACTACGAAGCCCCTCTTTATTTTACTACTGACCAACATGCTTCTGATTCATGCAAGAGAAGTCTTAAGAGGAGAAATGGGTTACAACTTGAACACGCCACTTTAGATGATCTCCTAATACTGAGCTACTCTTACACTATTGAGACTCTCTATGATATTGACTATGTTTAGAGGATTTTACATCTTTTTTGGCTGGTCAACAAGGTGCTGAGTCCACCCTGTTTATTCCAAATAGATTTGAAGAGGGTGATTTTATGGGATCACACTCAATGAATCCTATTGTGATGGCCAGTAAACTAGTAGATGGTTGTTTGGCTGAGGTTTCTCCAGATGGGAATCTCAAACCTGCCAAGTTCAGTATTTGGTTGATGCTTTTCCTAATTATGTAAGGATTTTTGATGATGGGTTGTATAGAGCCATTGACATATATTTGAAGATAACTCCACAATGTTAATCTACATCAACCCATGTGAAATATTGATCAATCTGTGTGTTGGACCTGTTTGATATGTTGGGAAACTTTCAGCTGACTTTCCTGGTGCTTTGGTTGAATATCTTAATCAGAATTTGTGTTCTTGGTTCATTCTCTACTTCTGATTGTGCTTTTCTTGAGGAGGACTTCGTTTATTTTATCAGTATTTTAAATTTTTTTTGGATTAAATGATATTTCTTGTGCTGGGCAGGTTTTCTACCTCATGATTTAAATCCATCTTTCACGTCTTGGAATTTCTTATTGATGATTTCAATATCCTTTCTGAATGAGTGTAATTTCTTGACTTTAATTTTATTTCCTTTGTTGGGTGATCCAAATTCGAAACCAAGAATTTTGTACTTTGGAAGTATGAGCTTCATGGGATAATTTTGAAATACTCTCATATTATATAGAGAAATGTTGGTGAAAGTTTGAGGTATATATCAAATCCAGCAAAGACATTTGTACTGAATGTCATTGAATATTGCACAATCTCTTTTAAAGCTGGAAGCTAATATTAAAATCCTTGGAAGTTTCTCTGCGTATTAAATTGCTTATACACTTACTTCATAATGTTCCATAGCTCCCAAGTGGTGGAAACAAAATGAGAATTCGTTGGAGTACAAACGTATGGTATTTGCATTGGTTAGGGTCTTAATTGAAAGCATTGAGAGTATGTAAGAGGAATGAACATGGCAGGATCGTAAGAGATATCATAGGTAACCAGTGGCTGTGAAGCCCCTCTTTATTTTACTACTCGCCAACATGCTTCTGCTTCATGCAAGAGAAGTCTTGAGAGGAGAAATGTGTTACATCTTGAACATGCCACTATAGATTATCTCCTAATATCAAGCTACTCTTACACTGTCGATACTCTCTATGATATTGATTATGTTCAGAGGATTTTACAACATTTTTTGGCTGGTAAACAAGGTGTTGAGTCTACCCTGGTTAATCCAAATTGAATTTAAGAGGGTGGTTTTGTGGGATCACCCTCAATGACTCCTATTATGATGGTCACTAAACTAGTATATGGTTATTTGGTTGAGGTTGCTCTAGATGGGAATATCAAACATGCCAAGTTTTAGTCTTTGGTTGATGCTTTTCCTGATTATGCAAGGATTTTTTATGATGGGTTGTATAGAGCCAGCGACATATATTTGAAGGTAACTCCACAACGTTAATCTGCATCAACCCATGTGCAATATTGATCATTCGGTGTGTTGGACCTGTTTGATATGTTGGGAAACTTTCTGCTGACTTTCCTGGTGCTTTGGTTGAATCTCTTAATCAGAATTTGTGTTCTTGGTCGAATCTATGCTTCAAATTGTGCTTTTCTTAAGGATGACTTCTTTTATTTTATCAGTATTTTTCTGGATTAAATGATATTTCTTGTGTTGGCCAAGTTTTCTGCCTCAGGATTTAAATTCATCTTTCACGTCTTGGAATTTCTGATTGATTATTTCAATATCCTTTCTCAATGAGTGTAATTTATTCACTTTGATTTTATTTCCTTTGTTGGGTGATCTGAATTTGAAACCAAGAATTTTGTACTTTGGAAATATGAGCTTGATTTGAGAATTTTGAAAGACTCTCATATTATATAGAGAAATATTGGTGAGATTTTGAGGTATATATCAAGTATGGAAGAGAGATTTGTACTGAATATCATTGAATACCGCACAATCTCTCTTAAAGTTGGAAGCCAATATTAAAAGCCTTGGAATGTTTCTCTACACATTAAATTGCGTATACACTTACTTCATAATGTTCCATATCTCCCAAGTGGTGGAAATAAAATGAGAATTTGTTGGAGTACAAACATATGGTTTTTCAATTGGTTAGGGTCTTAATTGAAAGCATTGAGACTATGTAAGAGGAATGAACATGGCAGGATCGTAAGAGATATCGTAGGTAACCAGTGACTGTGAATCCCCTCTTTATTTTACTACTAGCCAACATGCTTCTGATTCATGCAAGAGAAGTCTTGAGAGGAGAAATGGGTTAGCACTTGAACATGTCACTTTAGATGATCTACCAATACCGAGCTACTCTTACAATGTTGAGACTCTCTATGATATTGATTGTGTTCAGAGGATTTTATTGCATTTTTTGGCTGGTCAACAAGGTGTTGAGTGCACCCTGGTTAATCCAAATGGATTTGAAGAGGGTGTTTTTATGGGATCACCCTCAATGACTCGTATTATGATGGTCGGTAAACTAGTATATGGTTATTTGGCTGAGGTTACTCTAGATGGGAATCTCAAACCTGCCAAGTTTCAGTATTTGGTTGATGCTTTTCCTAATTATGCAAGTATAGATCCATTGACATATATTTGAAGGTAAATCCACAATGTCAATCTGCATCAGCCCATGTGCAATCTTGATAAGTCTGTGTGTTGGACCTATTTGATATGTTGGGAAAATTTATGCTGACTTTGTTGGTGCTTTGGTTGAATTTCTTAATCAGAATTTGTGTTCTTGGTTGATTCTATGCTTCAGATTATGCGTTTCTTGAGGATGACTTCTTTTATTTTATCAGTATTTTTTTGGATTAAATGATATTTCTTGTGCTCGGCGGGTTTTCTGCCTCAGGATATCCATTTTTTACATCTTAGAATTTATGGTCGATGATTTCAATATCCTTTCAGAATGAGCGTAATTTCTTGACTTTGATTTTATTTCCTTTGTTGGGTGAACTGAATTTGAAACCAAGAATTTTGTACTTTGGAAGTATGAGCTTCTCATAGAAATACAGTCTTGCATTCTTCATTTGGAAAACACTTGTCATTCTTGTATGGTATGCAAATGTGTCGGGATTTATCCAGAGCAAAAACCATTTTTTTTAAATCAACAAATTTCTATACAAAGCAAATTAGAAAGGAAGACTTGAAGGTAATTTCAAGGAATGGATTTTAGGATAATGAATTTCAACTTGAGTAGAGTGAGGAAATCCAACCTTAGGGGAAGCTCCCAGAAGACCCTCTTGAATCATGGAAGGATAGAGATCCCCAACATATGAGCTTGATATGTTGGGAAACTTTCTGCAGACTTTCCTAGTGCTTTGGTTGAATCTCTTAATTAGAATTTGTGTTCTTGGTTGATTCTCTACTTCAGATTGTGCTTTTCTTGAGGACGACTTCTTTCATTTTATAAGTATTTTTCTGGATTAAATGATATTTCTTGTGTTGGGCAGGTTTTATGCCTCAGGATTTAAATTCAATTTTCACATCTTGGAATTTTTTATTGATGATTTCAATATATTTTATAAATGAGTGTTTCTCAAGGGACTGGCCACCCCTTGATGATGTCACTAGCACCTATACATTGATGATAAATTTATATAAAACAATGTACCTTGAGAGAGAGAAAATATTAAAGCCCTTGGTCTTGTTGTTCCTATAGGTAGAAGGATTTGTTTGTCCATCCTTATGGTACGCCTTGATCTTGTGGGATATGAGGGTTGTATTACCTTCTTATTGTGAACCTCTTTGGTTGACTTATGGTCCTTTATCTTACTTGGTCCTAGCACTCTTATTGTGTGTGCCTTTGGTATGCTAACTTTTACTTTATGGATTTTATTTTCAAGACCTTTGGTACCTATTCTAAGTCAACCTAATTGTATTTTATGTTTTATTGGTTAACACCTTAAAAGCTAAGACCCTTATAAAAGAAAGTGTTATCTTTCAATATGTTTATCCAACAACACGTATCTCACTTACCTGTTTTTAGTGTCAAGGATTGTTTTACTACTATTAATTATGACCTCTTCTTCCAATGTGATCGTGTCTCTTTCCTACCAGTGTGATTATGTTCTCATGCTCCGCGTGACTATGTGCCCACTGTGACTATATTCTCATGCTCTACGTGACTGCCTATCCAGTGTGACTGTGTGTCCATGCTTCAGCGTGACTGTGTTCTCATGCTCTGCGTGACTTTTTTCCTAGCGTGGCTATGTGTCCATGCTTCAACATGACTTTGTGCCTAGCGTGACTATGTTCTCATGCTTCGTGTGATTGTGTGTCCATGCTTCAGCATGACTATGTTCTCATTCTCTGCATGATTGTGTGTCCGGTATGATGTTTTTCCTTGTTGACATCTTACTAATTTTTAGATTATAAATACTGCACATAATATAAATCCTATTTGTTGGTGTTCATTGTTAAAATATTCACTATATGATGCACATAGTGGGCATCTTCTTTTAGTAACCATTCATGAGTTCTTCTCTTACCATCCCATTGCTGAAAAAAATCACATCATCAATGAATAGCAACATTTATGTAGCCTACACACACATCCTCAATTGGATTCTACAACTATTTCTTAAACACATCCCTTATTCTTTGTCCTTCTCAAGTTTAGGTCATTAGCTATGCATCAATACATTATCTTGTTTTCTAAGACCCTTTTGCGGACCACTTTAATAGATTGCGTAATTGTTTATGATATTTTGTTGCGTGATCACAGTAGATTTTTGTGCTTATTAGTGTGTTTGGAAAAATAAATTGAATTTTAAGCATGACAGTCTTTGGATATTATTGTCTTTTATTAGAATTACAAATGATGAAATCTCTATGTAAATATTTCTCCTCTTCCCGAGTCTTATAGGGTGCTAGCTCAATGGAAGAGCGCCTGCCTTAGAAGCAGGAGGTTGGTGGGTTGATTCCTCCATGCCCTAATCATATTGCAATGTATTTCTAAAGGTAAAAAATGTAGTAGTGCAAGATGGATGCAATATTAGATGCAAAACAAAATGCAAATCAAGATGTAAAAGTGGATGTCAGACCAAACAAAAAAGTGGATGCAAAAGTAGACGTTACATCAGATACAAATGTGGATGCAAAAATGGATGTCACACTAAACGCAAAATTGGATGCAAAAAGAAACTCAACAATAGACACAATTAATGACTCAAAACTAGATGCAATGCTAGGCTCAAAACTAGATGCAACAATAGATGCAAAAGTGGACTCCTAACTAGACGTAAAATTGGACATTAAATCAAGCACAAAATATGGTGTATCAATGGACATAAAACTAGGCATAACACTAGGTGGCAAAATGGAAGCAACACTCGACGCAAACAAAAACTTAAAATGACACACAATATTGGATGCAAGATGGGATGAAACATTGGATGTAAAACTAGACGTAATATTGGATGCAAGATGAGATGCAACATTGGACACAAAACTGGAGGCAATATTATATACAAACATGGGTGCAAAACTAGGCACAACACTAGGCGTAACATTGGGTGCAAAATTGGGCTCAAACATAGATGCAAAAAAAGACATCAATCAAGATGCAACACTAGGTGCAAACCTAAATGTCAAATACAACGTAAAATGAGATGAAGCATTAGGAACAAACATGGATACAAAAAAAGACGTAGAACAAGATGCAAAATTAGATGGAAAAGGGGATGCAACATTATAAGTAAAATTGGATGCAAAACTAGATGCAAAATTAAACGCAATAATGGACTCAAAATTGGATGCAAACCTAGATGTAACGCTAGATGCAGAATTGGACACATAATTTGATGCAAAACATGGTGCAAAATTGGGTGCAAGAGTCAATGAAAAACTAGGAGCAAAATAACACGCAAAATTGGATGGAAAACTAAGCATCAAACTAGGTGTAAACAAGGATGTAACAAAGGACCCAGAAAAAGATGCAATACAAGATGCAAAATTGGGTGCAAATAAGGGCATAAAAAAAGATGCAAAAAATTGGGCACAAAAATGGATGTTAAAAAGGACCAAAAAAAAGATGCAATAGACAACGTTTTATGAATTGTACAATAGCGCCACGTTTAGCATCCAATTGTTCACCACAATTGGGAAAAATTACACTAAAATCCGACGCTAAATCCATTTTTTGTTGTCATGACAAGTATCATTTGTTTTGACATGAGGATTGAGAGCTCCTCCTTTTAGTCTCCAGAATTTCTTAAATTTTCCCTTTTGGGTGTTTGGAGTACTTGTCATCTCTGAGTCCTTACAATTTTGTCTTGGTTTCTTAGCAACATCATTTTCATGCTTGGGTTGACTTCTTGTATTCCTACATGTTTGAGCTTTATGACCAAATCCATCACATTGATGGCACCTTATAGTATGGAAGAATTTTGTTGTGTGTCCAACAAAATTACATCTCCTACACCTTATTTTTTCAATGGAGCCCTTTTTTCATGATTTTTACATTCCATTGCACTGTGTCTATATTTGTGACAAGTAGAGCAGTAGCCATTAAATATGTTAGCCAAGCGTTAGTATGATATGATGAGCTTCCTTAGTGATGTGCTTCATGATTTAGCCTTTGTTTTCCATAATTCCTTTTCATGGCATATTTTTGATCTGGTATCTGATTTGTGATTGCACTTTGTCTTTTTGAAGAATAAGAACCTTCCTCAAACTTGGACATGGGAGTCCCTTTCTCAACTTCTTTATCGTTTTTGTATCCAAGACCAGTTCTATCATGGGCTGGTCTTTGGTTACTCCAAATTTCATCTACAATGGTTCATCTACTATATAGATTGCTCTTCTCATTTCCCTTGTATGGAGAAATATATTTGGATTGAAGATAATCCATCTCTTTCCTTTCTCCACCTTTTGTGAATGTATTTTTAATAGCTCCACCATAACTTTTCTCTATCTCAATTCCTGTGAGACATGTAGATTCTTCCTCTTCTTTGTTATAAATATATTTTTCTTTAGTAGCATCCTCTTTAGAGGCTAAGAAAACCATCCTTTTATACCTAGCCTCTTTCTCTGTTAAGTTTGTATGATATTTTTCAATCTTCTTCTTGTCATCCTACAATTCCTTCTCAGTCTGTTTCATGGCCATATTCAAATATTCTTCTCTTTGATTTAGTGACCTATGTCCTTCTATAAGCCTTTCTTTTCTTTCTTATAAGTTCTTCTCTCAATCCAATAAATTCTTCCTCTCTCTAGGATCCATTCCTCTCATTTGGTTCTCTTGGTTAGGAAGCCCTCTTTCATTAGCTTCAATTTGTCTTCTAAGGCTAAAGACTTCAGACTTTACCTCTTTTATTTCATCAATTTTGTTTTCCAATTGTAAATTAAAACTAGAGAAAACATTCTTTAATTCTCTTTCCTTTTCATCTAGCTGAATCCTTTGCTCATTCAATATCATCTAAGCAGCCTCATGTTTCTTGGTTAGTGCAAAGAACTTATATTTTATAATCTTTAAGTCATTTTTAGTATCTTCTGGACTCTTGTATTTTCTTCTAGAACCATTGGATTCAATCCACAATCCTTTAAGTAACTCACTGATCTTGAAAATAGTTTCAAGCTCACTTAGAGTGACCATAAACTTGTTTTCAATCTTATCAAAAACATTTTTAGGATGAAAACCTAATTTCTTTTTGGTATCTCCAATTGCAATAAGGCAGTCTTCCTTCAATTTCTTCAAGTCCTCATTCTTAGTAATCGAGATTTTATTTTTGAGAATTAATAGGTCTTCTTCTTTTTCATTAGAGAAAACTTCATCATCATAATAACTATAATTCGAAAGTTCATCTAGCCCAATGTTTTCTGAGTTTTGTGATGAGACAAATGAGGGATTGTTCTCTTCACTTCTCAACATATCTTTACTTATTTCTTCATCAGATTTTTTACTTGTATATTCTCTTGCACTTTGATACTCGGATGATATGTGTCTTCAATTTTTAGCCATATATTTCTTGCAAAGGTGTAGTGCCCTAGTCTCATCTTGACATCATTTGATAACTTCTCTTAATGGTTTGCAAAGCGATAGAATTGAATTTTTTATTATCTTTTGAAATTATGGTTTTGTTCTTCAAGTACCATTTCTTGCTTGTTACTGTATCCCACAGATGTGCTCCTTTGGACTTGAATTGACTCTTCATGGAATCCCTCCAATTGGAATATTCATCTCCATTAAACAAGGGGATTTTATCATCTACATTTCCAGCCATTTTTAAAATACTAATTTTGGACCCTATCTTTAGATTAAGTGCTTGGCTCTAAAAATGGACCTATTTTCCTTTTAGATCAGCCTTCCAGTAGTGCGATGTTCAAAGAAAACTGGATATGATACCAATTGTAGATTAGGTCTCAGACACTGAGAAGGGAGGGGTGAATCAATGTCTCTTAAAACTTAAAAATATATTGCCAAAGCACTAATTTAATCAGTCATATGTATTATGAACGAATCATGACATTTACCAATTGTGTATGTGTGTGTGTATATATATATATATATACAAACACATAGGAAGAAAAAACATATATGAATATGTCAAATATATTTTTATTAAATAGGATTTTACATTACATATCATTAATGATCTAGACCCAGCTAGATTCAGAAACCCATCTCTCTTACAAGACCCAGCTTGTATACATGACCTAGCATGTAGAGAGGAATCCAATCCTCATTTAGGCTCCAACCTGATTACAGACACCAATCTGTTTGAATGAACACAAGGTCCATATCAATGGTAGAATATCCACCAAGATATCATTTATGATCCACCAAGACACACCTTCTTCTAATTTTGAATCTTCATTTAAATAATTTTGTTCATGCCCTTTCAAGTCTTTCATACCTTTTCAAACTTATACCTCTTCAAATATTTTGTCTTCATATCTCTTCGAGTCATCATATCTTTTCATTTTGTTTATTTAGGTCTAATAACAATTTTTAATTCTATAAAACAATAATATAATTATGTTTTTTTATTACTTATATGCAGACTTGAATTCTAATAATAAAAAAATTTAAAAATTTACAAAAAAAAAATTCTTTTTGACACTAGTGCTGAACCATATGATCTTAACTTCAAGTCCTGGTCCCTATCTTACTCACAAGAAAATGGTTTTGCTTGTACGGGAGATTGGATTGCAATGCAATAAAATATTAACACCTCACCGTCCATCTCAATGCCATGTTTGCAAAAATATTAGGGGGCCTGACATGTCACTGTCCATACGTTTTCTTCAATGCCACGTTTTCATCTCTGTCAATTCCACATTCGCCTCTCTGTCAATTCCATGCTCGCAAAAAGGTTAGGGGGACAGATTGGTCGTCCCGGGATCCGGGTTGGTGACCTTCTCATGGAGTCCAAGCACCCAGAGCCCCCACCATAATCTCTTCTCTATGCATCAATAAGCATAGGGAAGGTCAGGCTATATGAACACATATAAATCACTCTCCATTTCCAATGTGGGATAAACCCCCAAAGGAAAATCAATCACCGTCGTCTATCATCGTGATCGGACGGTCCCTGAGTTTCTGTGCTTTTCTCTATTTTCTCTGCAATTTATTTTGTGAGTGACATGATTAAATCTTGAACTTCTCGCATCAAGGTGTTGATTATATTACAGATAGTGAATACAATCATGGAGGTCTTTTTGGTACCGGTCTGGGTCTTCGCAATAACATATCTTCCATTTATGGTGGACATTTTTGCTCTCTACTGAATGAACGATGACTTGTCAAATCCATACTGGTAAATACGTCGAGGGAGATCCTCACATATGTCCATCTGATAAAACCTGGAGACTACTTCGATCCCAGAACTTGTTCTAAATATCAGGTGTTCATCGTGCAAACCATGGGTTGATCCGAAAACAAGATCTTTGCTACTCTATGACGTTAACATGAATTGCATAAAGAGCATGAATGAAGCTCACAAATCCATATGAAGAGAACCAAACAACATAGATAATACACACATAATGACAACAAGTTGATAACGGAGTTCGTCTAGGATGGACTACGTCTCCGGGCCTGCTTCTCAATAGGAGGGCCGATCTATAATCTCAGCATAAGGCAAAATACATGGCAATGACACAATGATACCTTGGCGACAATGGTCATGAAGAGAACCACTGCCCAAAACACAACCAGACTGCTTCCAGCAACTCCAAAGCTTGAAGACGGTGGAAAACGAGTATAAACACTCGTACCTTCCTCCTGTAGAGCTACACAATCTCCCTTCTCTCCTTTAGCTACAAAGTCTCCACTCCAAAGCATGAGTGGCAAATGGAAACTAAGGGGGCTTATATAGCCATGAGTTGCTCCTCTTCACATTTTCCTCATGTTCTTTAGTTACAACAAATTTTTCCCAAGAAGGCATATGGTTCCAACTCCCCACACTTGGCTAGGCTCTTCTTAAATTATGTAGTTGTGTTCCCCTTTTAATATTCCAACCATATAGTTGGTTATAGTTTAAAACTATACCAAGTATAGGTTGAAACTCATTACATATGTTATAATGTTTAGAACCCACTTTAAAAGCCATAAACAAAGTTTTAAAAAACACATGTGTTAAAGAGTGGGCGCGTCCCATGTGGTGGCTATGCCAATGGGAGGAAGGGAGCGGTGATTGTAACCACCCTCCATTCGAATCTTGTGAAATACATGTGGCTCATAGTAGCGGCATTGAATGGGATGGTCGGTACCCCATGGGCTGGGCCACGAGCTCCATGTGTCCTCCCTTATTTCTCCCCATAATATAAGCTTTTAAGTTAAATACCATTTCTCCCGTGGGCTTTTAATATGCAGTGACGGTGGCTTAGAGGTGAATACTTTGGCGTACCTTTAGAGAGGTTAGGAGGTCGAGTCCTATGGACTTGGTAATATTTTTCTATAAACATGCATCAACTAACTGGGATTTGCCATGTGTCTCAACTTCATTGGTCCATGTCAACGTCCTGTTAGGTGCCAACTCGATGCCACATCATCACTTATCATCCATGTTAGTGTGTATAAGCCACGTGGCATTTTTTTACTTTCGCTAAACATGCATTAACCAACCAGGAGTTGCCACATGTCTCAGACTCATTGGTCCATGTCAACGCCTCATCATCTATCCGTACTGTATGGATTCCATGTGTCACCCTACCAGTGGTGCCACGTGGCACCCCCATTTTTCCAAATTTGCCTGTTTCATCAATACAATAGAACGCGATAAATTTCTCATACAGAGTCCATTTGAGGTGAAACGAATGTTGTTGGAATCATCTCGATGAGCCCTTCGATTTGGTGTAGGTTTTGATGAGATTGGAGGACTTCAAAAAAATTTCCTTCTTGGATCCTCCTAGATCATTCCTCCCCACTGAGAAGATTTTGGCCTCCAAAAGCCTTTACTAATCAACAAATAGGTGAGGGAATTGCTCCCTCACTTTCTCCTTCTCGATCCACTTGTCTTTGCTTAGATGAGTGCCTCTGATGCCCACTCGAAGATAATCGACATCACCTCTACGAGAAGTCCTTGTCCTTCTGTCCAAGATGACATCTTCCTTTAGCTCATCCATGTACTCAGGAGCAAATTCATCAACTGATGGCAATGAGACATTCTCCCTTTTATCCATGATCATGGGAGGCTCATAGAGTTTCAAGTTCTCCACATTCACCACTGAGTAGATCTGTATGTATGGCGGTAGCTCTAAGCGAAAGGCATTCGTCCCAATATTCTCCAAGATGGTGAAGGGACCATATCTAATGGGCTTGAGCTTCTTGCCTTATCCTTTCATCCTCTCCTTGCTGATGTGAAGCCACACTTGATCTCCTACCTAAAACTGATGATCAACTCTATGCTTGTCATGGCGAGCCTTGCACTGGCCTTGACTCTTCTCCAACTGCTCTTGCACTACTTGATGTACCTGTTGAACTCTCTGAATGAACCTATGGTCTTTGTCTTCATCCTTGGAAGTGCTTGAATCACCCTCTCTCCCATAAGTCAAGTCCAATGGAGTCTTTGGCAAGTACCCAAAGCATGTCTCAAATGGCGAGCTCTGAGTGGAAGAATGCATAGCCCTGTTGTAGGCATGTTGCACATATTGGATCTACTCATCCCATAACTAAGGATGCTTGTTGCAATAACCTCGAAGCAAATGAACAACTGTCCTGTTGACTACCTATGTCTTTCCGTCAGTCTGTGGATGGAAAGTGGTGCTCCTCTTCAGCTTGGTGTCCATCATACACCATAATTTTGTCCAAAACTCTCCAATGAATCGGGAGTCCCGATCCGAGATAATGGACGTAGGAAGTCCAAAGTGAACCCATACATGCTGAAAGAAAAGAGAAGCAGCCTGCTATGCAGTGACCTACTTTTTACATGGCATAAGAATACACATCTTGCTAAACCTATCCATGACCACATACAAGTAGTCATGACCCCTCCTAGACATAGGCAAACCCCCCACAAAATCCATGGAAATGCTTTCCCAAGGATGGGAAGGAACAGGAAGTGGTGAGTACAACCCCAATTTTCTATTAGTGGACTTACAAGTAGAGCACATCACACACCCCTTTACATATTTTGTTACAATGTATTTCATGCGAGGCCAATACACGAGTCTTTGCAAATGAGCCAAAGTCTTACCTACCCCAAAATTCCCTGATACAAGAGAAGTATGAGCTTCTCGTACTACATGGAATCTTTCACTGATAGGAACACATAACTTGCCCAAATGATAGAGCAAATTTCCCTGCAAATAGTAGTCTTCCACCTGTGTGCCATTGGTTAGCTTCTCATAATCTCCTTGAAATCATCATCAGTAGCATACCGCTCAATATAACTTTCATGGGATAAAGAATCATTTTTCAAAACAATAGATGCAACAATAGGAGGTCTAGAAAGCATATCTGCCACTTTGTTACTAGTACCC
>LPNX010267162.1:1446306-1518749 GCA_001517045.1 Pseudotsuga menziesii
TAATGATCGGTATGGATGATTGTCTCCTTACCCATAAAGTAGCGCTTCCACTTCTTGACACTCTAAACCAAAGCATACAACTCTTTGTCATAGGTGGGGTAGTTGATCACTGCTTGAGTAAAAGTCTCTGAATGGTAGCAAATAGGTTAGCTTCTCATAAATCTCCTTGAAATCATCATCAGTAGCATACCGCTCAATATAACTTTCATGGGATAAAGAAGCATTTTTCAAAACAATAGATGCAACAATAAGAGGTCTAGAAAGCATATCTGCCACTTTGTTACTAGTACCCTTCTTGTACTTGATCACTAGATGGAATTGTTGAAGAAATCCCATCCACCTGAAATGACGAGCTTGCTGGAGCTTAGTCTGGGACTGGAGATACTGCAAGGGCTGATGATCGGTATGGATGATCGTCTCCTTACCCATAAAGTAGCGCTTCCACTTCTTGACACTCTAAACCAAAGCATACAACTCTTTATCATAGGTGGGGTAGTTGATCACTGCTTGAGTAAAATTCTTTGAATGGTAGCAAATAGGTTTGTGGTGCTGCATCAATACTGCCCCCATGGCATATCCACTGGCATCTATCTCTATCTCAAATGGCTGCTGTAAATCGGGCAAGGCTAGGACTGGGGCGGTGTTGATCTTTCCCTTCAATGTGTCGAAGGCTTTCTGCTGCTTACCTCCCCACTGGAAGGATTTCTTTACACTTGTTAAGGCATGCAAAGGAGATGCTATGTATGAGAAGTTCTAAATGAACCTTGTCCAATATTGAACAGCTCCTAAAAAGCTTCTCACTTCAGTAGTGTTAGTAGGCTTAGGCCAATTGACAATTACATCAACTTTTGAAGGATCAATTTTTAAATTTCCACCTCCTACAATATGACCCAAGTAAACTAATGAAGTTTTGCCAAATTCACACTTTGACAATTTTACATACAATTTCTTCTTTTTCAAAGTATCTAATACTTGCTTCACATGCCCCACATGTGCTTCCCAAGTTTTTCTAAATACCAAGATATCATCTAAGTATACAATGACAAAATCATCTAAGAATGGCCAGAAAACATCATTCATTACCCGCATGAAGGTTGCAGGTGCATTGCAAAGCCCAAAGGGCATCACCAACCACTCAAATAGACCTTGCTTGGTCTTAAAGGCCATCTTCCACACATCACTTTCTGCAACTCTGATCTGGTGGTAGCCACTGCACAAATCCAACTTGGTAAAGAACACAACATCTTTCAACTGGTCGAGCAAGTCATCTATGCAAGGAAGCGGGTATTGATTCTTGATCGTGATCTTGTTGAGAGCCCGACAGTCAATGCACATCCTCCATGTGCCATATTTCTTCATCACCAAGACAATCAGCGAACCACATGGAGAGGAGCTGGGTCTGATCACTCCTTGGTCCAACAAGTCTTGAACCTGCTTCTTAATCTCTGCATTTCAACTGCGGACAACCTGTACATGCCCACATTAGGAAGAGGGGCATCCTGCTGGAGATGGATCTCATGTTGAATCTCCCTTTTGGGAGGCAAACCTGTAGGTTCCTGAAATATTTCATCATAGTTAGCCACAATATCAATCATAGCCTTTTTATGAGAAGGATCACAACCTCTGAAAGCATTAGATGTTTAGCATCTTTTGCTCTAACAACCATGAGCATGTATCTCTTATTAGTGTTGATGAGTCTCTTCATCTGTCCTGCATTAACAAGAGTGGTGTTAGCCTTCATACTGTGAGCTCTCACGATGTACTCCACCCCATTTTTGGTGAGATGGTACTTGTTCTCATGACGGAAGAATACTGCTTTTCGATCATACAAGTATGGGCTTCCCAATACGATACTACAGATGTCAAGAGGAACAACATCTAAGTCCACCTCATCGATCAACTTTGAAGCAATAGCAAACCTTAACCTGCATTGCTTAGTCACCTGTAGCTTAGCATTATCACATACCCATCCAAGAGGATAAGGCTTGGGGTGAGGTTTAGTCTGTATGCCCAACTTCTTAACAACTGATTCTAAGATCAAATTTACTTGAGAACCCAGATCAAATAATGTTTCAATCTTTGTATGCTTAGACACAACTCTGATGTGAAACAACTCACTTCTTCTTTTTTCATCTTCTTTAGAAACATGAGTAGAACTTGAACTAGTATGAGGAGTTTTGTGGAATATCCTGGTTTCGTCACCTGAGTCAGAACCCAAATCTCATTGCATTGTTGCAACGGTCTTTTTCTTCTTTTTGCCTCCATAATGCTTTGGCCTCTGTTCAGGATGCAACTTCCAACAACTTTCTTCATCATGCCCATCAGTGTCGCAATGTTTGCAATGGAGCTTTCCTCCTTCCTTCTTGGCAGTAGCTGTCTTCGTGCTCTTGTCTTTCTTTTTGGACTTGTGGTTGTTGTTGGGCTTGAAAGGCTTCTTCGGATGGTCTTCTTGCAAATGCTTCCCCCTACTCTCAAGATGAGTAGCCTGAACACTTGCTTCATCCACACTAGTAGGATTCAACAACAGTAAAGTATGGCGTAGATAATGATGAAGAGCACCAATGTACTTCAAAAGAGTGTCAGGACCATCTAAAGAAATATTCAACTCTAGAGCTTTCTTTCTAAATTCTTTAGTAAAATTCTGAACACTCTGACCCTTTCCCTGTCTAAAAATTTGCCAATCCATCATAGCCTTTTGAACATAACCCAATGGATAAAATTGCTTACGTAAAGCAGAAATGAAAGCAGACCACAATGAGAGAAGATTACCTATTTGTTTGCTACCTTGTTGAAGCTTGCTTTCCCACCATACAAGTGCGGTGCCTGTCAGCCGAAGTGAAGCCAACTGAATCTTCACATCTTCTTCTTTGATCTGCTAGACTCGACAATAGACCTCAATTTGCCTTATCCAATTGTTCAACTTCTCTGCACTCGCTTCCCCATTGAACATGGGAAAATCAAACTTCACATCGAGCTTCAATAAGGGCTTATTTTGAGGCTCTTTGTGAGGAACCTTGGAATGCTGAGAATGAGATGAGGAAGAAGCACTTGAACTTGTGCTTGAAGCTGAAGGTGAAGAGGGAGGCGCAGGAGGCTCTTCGCCACCTCCTCCTTGGTTAACGGAAGCGTTGCCTTTGTCCTTCACTTCTTTGTCTTCCTTCTTTAATTCAATTCCTATTCTTTCTTTTTCCATGCGTCCATCATAGTTTGCAAACAACTTGTCTACCTTGTCGGCCATCATGTAGAAGACCTTGTGAAATTTTGCCTCCATCTCGATGCGGGCATCATTAGCATCCATCTTCCTCCTTCAGTGTGCACGTACGATCTTGGAATTGTAAGGCTCTAATGTACCCTCACCAGCTTGCAGTTTAGCCCTCGTGACCATCCACACTCACAATCCAACGTCAAATAAACCTGCTTTCATACCACATGATCCGAAAACAAGATCTTTGCTACTCTATGACGTTAACATGAATTGCATAAAGAGCATGAATGAAGCTCACAAATCCATATGAAGAGAACCAAATAGCATAGACAATACGCACATAACGACAACAAGTTGATAACGGAGTTCTTCCAGGATGGACTACGTCTCCGAGCCTGCTTCTCAATAGGAGGGCGATCTATAATCTCAGCATAAGGCAAAATACATGGCAATGATACAATGATACCTTGGCAACAATGGTCAGGAAAAGAACCGCTGCCCAAAACACAACCAGACTGCTTCCAGCAACTCCGAAGACTGAAGACGGTGGAAAATGAGTATAAACACTCGTACCTTCCTCCTGCAGAGCTATGCAATCTCCCTTCTCTCCTTTAGCTACAAAGTCTCCACTCCAAAGCATGAGTGGCAAATGGAAACTAAGGGGGCTTATATAGCCATGACTTTCCCCTCTTCACATTTTCCTCATGTTCTTTAGTTACAAAATTTTTTTCCCAAGAAGGCATATGGTTCCAAATCCCCACACTTGGTTAGGCTCTTCTTAAATTATGTAGTTGTGTTCCCCTTTTAATATTCCAACCATATAGTTGGTTATAGTTTAAAACTATACCAAGTATAGGTTGAAACTCATTACATATGTTATAATGTTTAGAACCCACTTTAAAATCCATAAAAAAAGTTTTAAAAAACACATGTGTTAAAGAGTGGGCACGTCCCACGTGGTGGCTGTGCCAATGGGAGGAGGGGAGCGGTGATTGTAACCACCCTCCATTCGAATCTTGTGAAATACATGTGGCTCGTAGTAGCGGTGTTGAATGGGATGGTCGGTACCCCATGGGTTGGGCCACGAGCTCCACGTGTCCTCCCTTATTTCTCCCCATAATATAAGCTTTTAAGTTAAATACCATTTCTCCCGTGGGCTTTTAATATGCAGTGACGGTGGCTTAGAGGTGAATACTTTGGCGTACCTTTGGAGAGGTTAGGAGGCCGAGTCCTATGGACTTGGTAATAATTTTGCATAAACATGCATCAACCAACCGGGAGTTTCCACATGTCTCAACTTCATTGGTCCATGTCAACGCCTTGTTAGGTGCCAACTCGATGCCACATCATCACTTATCATCCACGTTAGTGTGTATAAGCCACGTGGCATTTTTTTTACTTTCGCTAAACATGCATTAACCAACCGGGAGTTGCCATGTGTCTCAGACTCATTGGTCCATGTCAATGCCTCGTCATCTGTCCGTATTGTATGGATGCCATGTGTCACCCTGCTAGTGGTGCCACGTGGCACCCCCATTTTGCCAAATTTGCATGTTTCATTAATACAACAAAACACGATAACTTTCTCATACGGAGTCCGTTTGAGGTGAAACAAACGCCGTTGGAATCGTCTCGATGAGCCCTTCGATTTGGTGCTAGTTTTTCTGATATTGGAGGACTTCAAAAAAATTTCCTTCTTGGATCCTCCTGGATCATGGGTCCATAAGCAAACAGATATGACTGACAAGAATCAAGAAAAATGAGTGATGCTCCTCCCAATTTTGGTTGTATCATTCTTCCACTCTTAACTAAATTGTGTAGGAATAGGTGACATGAATTCAATACTTAAACATCCATTTCTCTTAGGTTTTTTTAAGTTCACTGCCATCTGCCTTATCATCAATGAAAATTTGTTTCCAATGCCATTAACACCACTGGCTTGCATATCCTTTTCTGGCTCCAACGAACACCACAGCTAAACTAGGAAGCTTTCTCACAACATTTCTTTTCTTCAATTAAATACATAATTTCTTCTCTCCTTTTTATGGGAAAAGAAGCAATCAATGCCTCTTGATAAGATAAAGTAGGAACTTTCTTTCCAAAGGAATTCCCCAAGTTCTCACATTGACTTGCCAAGTCAATATCTTTCTAGGAAAGCAACAACTCACCAACCGATTCGTCATCACAGTGACTAAGAGAAAAACCAAGAAGTTCTTTGCAAGACTGCTAAGAGAAGAAAACCAAAAGAAGTTCTTTGCGAGACCATTGAGAGAGAAAAACCAAGAATCCAAACTTGAAGCTGAGAAGAAATATTCTTTGTGGTCTCCCTAGCTCTTTTGCAGGCATACTAATCCTTGCTGATATCTCTACGAGCTGGCCATCATGTTTTCACCAATTTACACAGAGGTGATTGGGAAGTTCATGAAGATGGTGGATCAGAACAATGGAGTAATGAGTTGCATGATGGGATCGAACTACTATGTGAGGATTACGAGTACAATCAAAGTTTCACACATTTTCTTTTTCTGGATTCTTCAAATCGACACGGTTCACTGTCTTTTATACTAGAGAATTTTTCACTCATATGAAACTTGTTACTCAAACATAGCATATATTGCAGTAACATAACATATATTGCTAGTATATAGCATGATTTGGATGTTTGTCTTCACTCTCACTCTTTGTCATCTATCTTGTTTGCCATTAATGAACATCACTGGGATATGTCTATACATAATCATCAATTCACTAATTGTCACCAATTCTCCATTCGTATATTGACATCAATGGCAACAAATTCATCTTCCATATTTCCAACACAGTTCATCACAGGATTCCATCGGCAAGTGGAAAAAGATCAATCGAAGGCATCGCACGATCGCCACGTAAAAGCAAAGTACTTCCAACAGAGAGATATCCTATATGATAGTAAGTTTGCAAAGCACCCAAGTAAGTTACAACTACATTAGTCATGACCTTATGTGATTCATTTCATCGCCGACAGAGGTGCGGTGAAATTACAACAGTTAGATGGTGCATTATTTCCCAAGTTAGTAAACGAAATTCGGAAAAATCCCTATCGAGATAGCCTGGTGTGACACCATGACTGAATGGCCGCATCTAAAAATAAATAAATAAATAAAACAAAGAAGAACAAGAAGTTGTAGGAACAGGAAATCATAGCATGATGGGGGTCGATTACACAATGAATCGCAACACAAATGGAGCTCAGGGATACCAAGCGAGGTGCACTCTGGTCACATCGAGAAATAAATGAAGCAATTAAACCTGATGGATGATGGTGCAAATGGATGAGACATGCATTTATGGAGGAATTGGACCATTGGATTTGCAGAATCGCTAGCGAATTTGGTAAATTGATGAGGGATTTGGCTATGACAATCGAAATCGGTCGCACAAACGGGAAGAAGGATATAAGAATCGGTATTAGGGGTGTAATTTTGAATCACTGTGACAAGTGTAAGAGCGACTGTGAGCAAGGGAAAGTGTAAAAAAGTAGTGAATAACGTAAAAGAGGTAGACCAATAGCGATAGCCCAAGTTATTTCCGGTGGTAGAACAGAGGAGTCACCGATAGTGAGTGTGCCAACCATAGAAGAGAGTGCAAGAATCCCGGAAGTGTTACCCCAAATGTTGAAGAAGAAGAGGGGCGTAAACCACCCAAAGTCTCCACTACGAAAGATTCGGTCCACACGAAGTGCCACCAGGGCCGCAGAAGCCGAGGAAGAGGCTAGCCCATCGACAACAAGTGGAGAAGACTCCACAACATGTAAAGTGCCGAACATTGCTAACATTACTGGATATGTATCACCGTGGAAGCCGGATGCACTGCAAGTCCGACTAACCAAGAACCAGAGAATTAGCATTAAAATTCTAGTGATATCGAAGGGGGTGCATGTTACCATGGACATTGTACCGCACCTGCAGAGACTACAGTACAGTGATCACAACATTTTGTCCTATCCAAAATGCACCGTAGAACATTATGTAAGGCAAGAGCACTATGATTGAGGTTTGTTCACTCAGGTGCCGGCACGATGGGCATTTGGGCTGCAGGGTTTTGGGTTGTTGTTGATCACTCCCCTGCCACAATTTGGCCTAGGAGAGGAAGTGAATGTGTGCGTAAAGAAGTTGTTGGCATGCTTCCATGGAGGATACCTATGGTTAGATACGAAGATGTCTNTCACTCACCTGCCACAATTTGGCCTAGGAGAGGAAGTGAATGTGTGCGTAAAGAAGTTGTTGGCATGCTTCCATGGAGGATACCTATGGTTAGATACGAAGATGTCTGTCATGGTTGATCTGATATTGGAAATCATTGGACTACCAAAGGCAGGTGTCGATCCTACGCAATACTTCAAAGGAAAAGATAACGAAAAAATGTTGACGGTAAAGCTTAATAATAAATATGACATTATCGAGGATAAACAGGCATGTGTTATAAAAACCATCAATGACAAAGTTGTTCGGATCACAGCAAAGTTGTGTTGGCACCCCAACAACTCCCTTTGATTTTGCCAAAATCATAGGGACCCCCATTAGAATTTTGTAAATACTTAGCTTATGGTTTGCTTGTTTTGTTTGAAAAGGTGGTTCCATTGTCCTTTACTCATTGGGTTGCTTGTCTTTTGACTTGGTTTTCGTGAAAAACGATTTGGTGGTAATTTACTTTCTTAAGTATCTGGCTTGGGTACTTCATATTTGATGTTTTTGCTTATCTTCCATTTAATAATAACTTTGCAATATCATACTAAAGTAATTGGTTCTCCATCTTGAGCTTGGCATTAATTTTATAAGCATTTAACTGATTCATTAAAATATGTCATTTCACATTTATTGATAAAACATTTGAGATTTGTTTATGTGTAATTTTATCTTTAGATATGTTATCATTATAAAATGCATTAAACAAACTACTTTTAAATCGATAGATAATTTCATAAATGACATAATTTAAGAAATTAATTTCTTTCTAAAACCTCTTTTCATATTTAAAACAATATCAAAGAGAATTTAAAAAAGTCTTTTTCTAAAAGTTATGATCAATAATCATTCAAGATAATATCAATTTGGTACTTTGTTAAATTATATATATATATATATATATATTCATTCTTAGTCCTTATCATTAATTCATTCCGCATTTGGAACCCCAAATCTGTTACAATTTAGAGATTTGCATTCACGAAAGAATTCAATACAATTAGATTTTTAAGAGAGAATGTTATTGAATTGATAAATCATTAGATTATTGTTTGTTGTAGGATTTTTATGGGATTGCAGAGGAGGACTTATCAAATATTACAAATTTGGATATCGGGAAGAGGATCAATAAAAAAATGTTTCAATAATTCAAAGGTTTAAAAGCAAAGATATAAATGAATGATAGCTGTCATCAACGAAGTTGAAGAATAATTCCTTGAGATTGTTACGCCAAATGAGAAAGAACCATGACATAATTTTTTTTTGTGGTGAGAAGAAAACAAGAATGAAGATGGATCGCGCACCATTTGGAAGAGGTGAATATTGGGGTCCATCTGGGAGCAAACTGTCGAGAATCTGGACAAATCATCGAAAACCCACTTCACAAATGGGTTCTTTACCTTTCGTCATGGGCCGTTTTTTATTTATATCAACATATTTGGAGAAATTGGTTGCCAAACATAAACAATTTTTCCAGAATTTGGTTGCGGTCGGTTTGGTTTTCTGTTCAATGAACCAAAGTTTTCAAGGATTAGATTCTATCCCTTCCACGACTCTTTTTTTCTATAAATTTGACCTTGGTTGGTATGATAAAGGGGGTTGGGAGGAAGAGGAGCAGCGACTGCCGCTTTTGCCCACCTTTTGCCAGATGATCGCAAAAAGTATTTTTTTCTTTTGTAATCTTTGAATGCCGAAGATGAAATCTGAAATCTTCACCATAAACTTTGAACGAAGTATTGTTGAAAGAATTGGATATTGAAATAACTCTTTACTTGATGCCTCAATCTCGTTGGAGTCTCTTACTGCATGTTGTCAAACTTTTGTTCTAAACTGGTATAACTGTGACTTATCAGTTTTGATATATATATACTCCTGTTTCAGTATTTTTCTTTCTCATTTTAAATGTGAATATAGTTATGCTTGGTTGTAATTGTTTCAATGTCATCTAAGTTACTCCGATCACTCAAACATTTCATATTAGATATAAATACTATACGAGTTGTTTCATTTAATTTATATTGATGAATTCGATCATACAGTATTATCTTTATAAGCTTGTTATTCGATATTCGATTGCATCTATGTTTTCATAGGTATTTGAATTAATAAGTGGCTTAATTTTATATTTAAATGTCAATGTTGAACATTAATTATTTCTTGACCATTTATGTTGCAGAATGAATGAAATGTTTCTTGTTTTCTTTTTCTGATTAGCATAAATCTTTTTTAACAGTGAATAAATATTTTTTTAACAGAAAGAGTGTTAATGATATGAATTTTGATAGTTCCCTATTTGAAATTATATCATTCATTTTTTCTTGTTATTTATAATTGCAAGAGATAGTTAATATAGTTTAAAAGTTTGCTCTCAGCTGAGATAGGTAAGATAGATTAAGTTTGATTTAAGTTTTAGCTTAGAGTTTCCTATTTTATTTAGTAACTGTCAAATAGGTTTTAGTTTAATTAATTGTTTAAGATCTGAAACAGTTTCTTAGTCATAAATTTAAATAAAAATCCAAAAGAATAGAATTTCCCTAAGAAAGCAAAATTATGATAACTTAGACTCAGAAATTAACATTAGGAATTTGTTTGACTTTAAGTTAACATAGGAAATATTTTGCTGGGTTTTTCTAACCATATTCTCATTAAGAGAATAAAAATTAAGCTGGTAGCAGGAGACCATAACCTGCGAAATCATGCTAACTTAAACATACCGAGAGCTATATTTAGCAACCTGTGTGGGATTGATTTCCTCTGTTGGCCTAGGTCATAAACTCAGGCAAACAAATGGCGCTAGAAAGAGGGCTTGAGGTAAAAAATAGTTTTTGTATCATAAAACATTTATCCTCCGGCTCTTGGTTTGTAATTGTTTTATTTCTTATTCTTTTATGCTGTCACTCATGCACCATAGGGATGGATAGATGGAAAACTAGCTTAGGTGAGTTGATCTTTTGACGTTTTATTAATTATGTCTCATTCCCATATCCCTGCATGGGAGTCAAATAATGCACTAATCCTCCAAGGCCCTTTGCATGAACTTCCAAGAAAGGCAGTAAATCTTTTTTGTTGGGACACGCACCCTAACGGTCCTTAAGGTGGGTAACTCCACGGGTTTTAACTCAAAATAGTCTTAAGGGTGTCGGGGGTTGAGTCAAAGTCCTCTATTGTAATAAACCCATGGTTTAAGACCAGGGTTTAGGGTTCGGGGTGCCCATGGTTTGAATCCATGGTTTTGTAATAGTGCGATATATAAATAGGCACTTTTGTAAATAAAAGAAGTTAGGTTTTTTATGTAAAGGAAATTAAGGCGAAGCTAAGGCTGTTTTGTAAGGAAAGGTTAAGTCCCAGCTGTGTGCGTGGACGACCTCTACAGCTGTGTGCGCAGTGGGTTTTTGTAAGAGGTTAAGGGAAATATGCAACTGTGTGCGCAGTGGCCTGCTGCTATGTGCGCGGCTTAAGAGACTTGAAGAGATCTGCAGCTGAGTGCGCAGATCAGAACTGTGATTTTGAAGAAAGTTGAAATAAAACACAGTTCTATGGACGTAACCCCTACCCTGGGGGTGAACCACGTTATATCTGGTGTTGTGGTTCTTGTGCTGTTTCTATTTCTGTTTGGTTTTTTTCATGCATTAATAACTGTATAAATCTGATAAGTAAGATCACTGCTAATAAATAGCTTCGCTGTGAATTCCCTGTAACGGGTTAAGCAAGTCACTGTTTGTTTATTTATCTATGAAGTTCTGTATATATGAATGTCGGAGCTATGTGGTTATTAATTATAAGTTGTTAAAGGCTAAAGTATAGTAATATCCCTCTCTGCTTGCAGAAACTTGATTCTGCGGAACCCCATAGCTGTTTCGGGTGAGACTGCAACCTGTTCGCAGGTTGTTGCCGAAAGGGCCAACACTGTGGGTCTTTTGTTGGTGCAAAGCAAAAGGATTAAACCTGGGTCTGCCCTATTGCCCAACAAATTGGTTCCATTGCCGGTTGAACTCAGTATCTGCTCAAGAGGGGTTTACGTCGTACCTCGAGGGCTATGTTCTGGAGGCCCTCTGTGAAGGAAATCGGTGATTGGCTTGATGAGACTTATCCGAAATTTGCTGAGAAAGAGAACACAAATCCACGTCGTAGTGCATGTGACTTTTTACAGAGGTATGTTTTTTGTGATGCTTATGAAATTTTATTTGGTAGTATCCACATAGAGTTGCACCAGTGGTTGTCCAGGTTAGCTGACAAAAGAACGAACTTTTGCGAGGGGCGGTTTTCTATTTGGACCCCCGCAAGAGTTAATATATTGAAAAGCGTGAACAACGATATCTCCCACGCGGTTGATTTCTGGACCACGCGGATCCTTGAGGCCTTTGTGATGGAGTTCGCCATCAACACGAGCACTTCCTTTAGTGAAGCCGAGTGACGATTCTTCCAAGGACCAAGGGGTAAGCTTTTGAATTTATTTAGCTTGAGAATTAAAATGCTATTGGCTGAAAAGGAAATATTGCTATTTGAATCAGACTGTTAGATTTTTTGTTACTAACATATGTTTGCAAGTGAGAACACCCTCGCTGAGCAAAGTGGTTTGCTGCGAAGTGGAAAAAGATACAAGAGAGATTTTGAGTCCTATTCCTTAGGACAAGATACCGCATCGTCCCCTATAAATCCTGAAGAGTCAGACCCGGAAGAAAACCCTTCCCTTGGAAACCCTCCGGTCACCCCGCCGCGCAACTCCGTTATCCCTGAAAATCCGTCGCAGTTTGATAATCAACCTAGCCCGAGTATTCCTGTCGTAGGCCAGTCTACCCCAGTAAACCCCCCCCCCCGTCAACTTCTTATCCCCCTCCAAATCCTCCCAAATCCACCATGGCCCACCTGGCTGATGATATTAAGCTTCATGTTTTCAAAGGAATTGGATCAGAGGATCCCGAACAGTTCTGGTTTTTATGTGAAGCAGTGTGGAATGCTAAGAAGATTACAGATTCAGCTGTAAGAAGCGCGCAACTTGTCACTTCTTTCAGGGACCGGGCTTTGACTTGGTTCATGAAATTCTCCAGTACTCAGAATCCTACTTTAGATGATATCAAGGCAGCAATAATCAAAGAATTCAAGAAGCCCAAATCAGAATCACAGTGTATCACCAAACTGAAAGAGATTCAGCAGCGGTGCGATGAATCAGTGTGGGACTTTGACCAGAGATTCAAAGTTTTATTGGACCAAGTCAGCTTCACCATTAGTCTTGCACAACACAATGAATGGTTTATTGCCGTATTATTACCACATATCTGAACCCCACTCATGCAACAGAAGGTTGCTGACCAATAAGAGGCTCTAGAAATCGCAATGAAGCTTGAGACCGCCCCTGTAGATGATAACTCTGGTATCGCACAAATCCAGGTGCAGTTGGTAGCGATGGCTCTGGAGCTTCGCGATATGAAGGAAGCAAAAACCGGTCGCGAAGAGGTTTGGTGTACGCAATGTCGAACTGAAGGCCACGACAAGGAACGGTGTCCTCTGGTAAACAAGTACCTGAATACTGGTGTGCCAAACCCATTTCCACCGCAAGTCCTATATTGTGAGCTCTGCAGAAAAACAGGTCAGCATCGACCTGAGAACTATTACCTCCTGCAAAGGTATGGAAAAGGACCTAAGAACCCCCACTGTAACTTCTGTAAGTCTATAGGACATAATGAAGAGGAGTGTCGCACCTATGATGCCTACCGGGTGCACAATGAAGGACCAAGTAATGATGGCTATGGTTACCGGGGGGGTGCCTTTGGTAGGGGCGCTTCAGGCAGCCGTGGTGGTATGGCCGGAAGAGGCAGAGGCCAGTTGGTGTGTTACAACAGTAACCAAGCCGGGCACCTAGCTAGGGACTATCGGAACCCCACTACGACATGTCGGTATTGCCGCGCAGTAGATCATGTGATTGAGTAGTGCCCCCAGCTGATAGCCAAGATTCAGGCATGACATAGTACCCCTACTCAGAACATCCAGATGATTTTCGTTGAGCCCAGACCTGCCACAACCATCAATGTTGTTACACGGAGTGGAGCTACGACGAACATGCAGAATACGAAAAAACGGCCTGTCGAAGCTCGGGTTCGTAGGGCTCCTGAGAAAACCCCAGCATTTGATATTGCAAGAGAAAAAGAGACATTTATGGAAGTCAAGAAATATTTTGCTGGCCCTAGAACATCCGTCACACCGGCGCAACCACATCAACTACCGTCGCAGCCCCAAGAAGCTTCGCTGGATAAAGTAAGTACACTGTCCTCCTTTTTACAGAGTTGCCTCAAGCTTTTAAGAAACCAGGATGCTTTGAATGAGCTGTAGAAAGTCATTGCCTCCTGCGGACCTCAACAAAGTTGTGGTCGAAACAAAAAGCTTCAGAGAATCGGAAGAACTGGCAAGGAAATGCGATTGAATGCTCAGATAAGAGCATACGATATGACTGATGTCATTTTGGACTTAGGGTCCGACGTAAATGTTCTAACCAAACAAACTTGGGAACAAATGGGAAAAACCTGCCCTTGCCTAGTCCCCTATACAGTTGAGGTTAGCTAACTAGCAAAGGATTGTGCCCCTAGGAAGATTCTAGAGTGTCCAAATAGATATTGACGGGGTCCGTACTTTTGCGGACTTTGAAGTGATTGAGATTATTGATGACAGCAATCCCTATCCAGCCTTGTTAGGAATTGAATGGGTGATGGAAAATGCTGCAGTCATTAACCTAAAGAAGAGACAGATGACCTTCAAAGGGAAAGACTTGAGAGTCATCCTGCCCCTGGACCCCTCACAAGGAGAAAGGTATACAGAACCACTACGAGATGAAGATCAGAATGATCTGGATCCCATCTACAGTATCACCGCGCAGGAAGAAGCTTATGAGGATCCTCGTGCCGTAGGTTGGGAGTCTGGTAGCTCCTGTATGACCGACTCTGAGGACGACTTAGAAAGTTGGCAAAATCGATTATATGAGCTCCATGGGCACAGACGTGCCAGACCTACCAAATCCCTCAGATGGCTCAGTTCACAACCAAGATCTTTACCTATGTTTGATGGATCGACAAACCCTGACCCATTTATTGTACAATACTCAGGCCAGATACCTGAGTCATAGAAAATGACGGCTCTGGAGTCAGCACTCCGAGTCACAGCAGCCAGATGGTGGAAGGGCCATAAGCAACAAATTCCTAGCTAGGAAGACTGTCAGAGGCTCCTTCGCCTGAGATTTAAGGATCATCCTGAGGAGGTGCGAAGCAAGTTTAATGGAAAATCTAGTCCGCAGGAACATTTGGCAAAGTGCTACGAGGCGTGGAAGTATGTACCTCAGGACGAATGGGTACATAGATTTGTGCATACGCTGGAGCCGATAATGAATAACTGGTACGCGGAAGCTGAGCTACGCCAAGATACTGTAAGTTGGGACTGTCTTGTCCATAGTTTTATACATACTTTCTCTACTAATGATGTTTGTCCAGCTCTAGATGCAGCTATCAGGATAATCCATACTAAGGTCTTTGATGACCAAGAAGTAGTAGAACATCGACTTGATTGGACAGCGCAGGAAGCCCACGCAGTAGAATGTTATAACTTTGCAATTGATGAGGATGAGGACCCGCGCAATATTGTTATTCCTGAGTCAGAAGGATGCTGCGATGTGCATGGACCAGCAGTCGAAGCCCCAGAAGTGACTCAGCCCCTGAAGACACGCACAGTTAACATTGGATCCGAAGAATAGCCTAAGCTGGCTACCATTGGCGACTATTGGGATGATGAGATGGTAAGCAAGGTAACCCAACTTCTCCACGAGTACCAGGCTCTCTTTCTGACGAAGTTCTCCGAAATGAAAGGCATCCTGGGTGACATCGGTGTAATGAAAATCCCTTTGAAACCTGATGCCAAGCCTATGAAACAGTGCCCTTATAGATTGAATCCGAAATATAAGGAAAAGGTTAAGGTGGAGCTGGATAAGATGCTTGCTGTAGGAATAATTGATCCTGTTGAGGAATCTGAGTGGGTCAGTCCTATGGTGGTGCAGGAAAAGAAGACTAAGGGTGAAAACCAAATCTGTGTCGACCTAAGGAAACTCAATGATGCCTGTCTACATGATCATTTTCCCACCCCCTTTACAGATGAAGTGCTCGACAATGTTGGGGGTCAAGAAGTGTACTCTTTTACTGATGGTTTTTCTGGCTACCATCAGATCTGAATTGCTCCAGAAGATCGACATAAGAAAACCTTTGCTACCGAAATGGGATCCTTTCAGTACACTGTTATGCCCTTTGGGTTGAAGAATGCACCTGCTATATTTTCTAGAGTAGTCATCTCTGCGTTTAAGGAATATATACATAAATTCTTAGAAGTTTATGTTGATGATTGGACTATTTTTGGGCTAGTCAAATACCATATCACGAGTTTGAGACTTATGTTGAACAAGTGTAGACAGCACCAGATTTCCTTGAATCTAAAAAAGTGTATCTTTTGTGCACCCTTTGGAATTCTGCTTGGTCACGTTGTATGTAAGCAGGGGTTGATGATGGATCCTGGGAAGATAGCTATTATTGTGAACCTTCCACCTCCAAAGTCCGTCAAACAACTTCGCACGACACTTGGTCACACCGGTTACTACAGGAAATTCATCCAAGGGTATGCTCAGATTACTGCCCCGATGGAAAGGCAGCTGAAGAAAATATTAAGTTCGAATGGACACCAGAGTGCCAAGCAAGCTTAGATATTCTGAAGGAAAAGATGGTCACTGCCCCTATTCTAGTATTTCCTGACTGGAACAAAGAGTTTCATGTGCATGTTGATGCATCCTCCATTGCTCTGAGGATAGTATTGGCTCAGCCCGGCGCAGGTTAGATCGACCACCCTATTTCTTTTGTCAGTAGAAAATTGTCTGTTGCAGAGAAAAATTATACTACAACAGAACGGGAAGACCTCGCTATGGTGTATGCACTGCAGAAGTTTCGACATTATCTGTTAGGATCTCATTTTAAGATGTTTACTGACCATTCTGCTTTGAAATATTTGGTTAACAAGCCTGTGCTAGGCGGAAGAATATGCAGGTGGTTGATTCTGTTCCAAGAATATGATTTCGAAATCATAGTTAAGCTTGGGAGACTGAACCTAGGACCTGACCACTTGTCGAGGATCGAGTTGGGCGAAGAACCTACCAGTTTGGATGAAGGCCTTCTTGACGCGCAGTTGTTTTCCATCCATATAGTTGATGAATAATTCCAGGATATTGTTCAGTACTTGTCTACAGGTTTTCCACCCGCTGAAATGACAACACAACAGAAAAAGCAGCTGGTAGTGAGAGTAGCGGACTTTACCCTAATAGCAGGACAGCTGTATAAGATGGGACCAGATGAAATACTGTGCAGATGTGTCTTGGAACATGAAAGGCCACTGATTCTGGCTGAGGCACATTCTGGAGCAGCCGGGGGTCACTATGCGGGAAAAGCTACGGCATAGAAGATTTTGACTGCTGGGTTGTGGTGGCCCACAGTTCACAAGGATGCACGAGAGTACTGCCATAGCTGCGACATTTTTCAACGGACAGGAAAACCATCTAGGAGGGATGAGATGCCTCTAGTCCCACAGGTAACGTTACAAGCATTCGACAAGTGGGCTATTGACTTTGTTGGCCCTATCAATCCACCTGCGAAGAAGTCCGGAGCGAGATATATTATTACAGCAACTGACTACCTTACCCATTGGGCTGAAGCCCAACTAGTCAAGAACTGTAGCACTGCTACAGCTACGCAATTCATCTTTGACCACTTCTTGTCCAGGTTTGGGTGTCCTCGCATTCTTATGAGCGATCAAGGATCACATTTCCTAAATAAAACTATTGAAATATTGACTGAAGGATTCCAAGTGTATCATCATAAGAGTACAGCCTATCATCCACAAGCCAATGGGACTGTCGAAGCTTTTAATAAGATCCTTGAGCATGCCTTGACAAAGGTTTGTAATGCTAGCAGAAATGATTGGGATCTTCGAATTCTAGCAGTACTATTGGCGTACCGAACTACTTGCAAGAAGTTGACAGGCCATACACCTTTTCGGTTGGTCTATGGGTAAGAAGCTGTTATGCCCATGGAGTACATTGTTCCTAGCCTCAGAATATCTGCTTTCACCGAGATGAATGACCCAGCCGTAATGACAGAAAGACTGACAAAGATATTAGAACTCGAAGAGGATAGATTTATTGCAGGGTTCCAGCATCAGGTGTAGAAAGCTCAAGAAAAAGTGTGGCATGATAGACATATCAAGAAGAAACAATTCTAGAAGGGTGGTCTTGTCCTTTTATATGACAGAAAATTCATGAAGTTCCCAAGAAAGTTCAAGATGCATTGGAAGGGACCATATATAGTGCAGAAAGTTACTGATGGGGGCGCAGTCCAACTAGCTAAGTTAAATGGAGAACTTTTCCCGTCTATGGTAAATGGGAGTCGTCTAAAAAAGTACAAGGACAGTCCAGACACTCAAAATCGGAGGTAGCCCCGAGAAAGAAAGTCTACGTACCAAGAACAGCTGAAATTGGGTACTAGACTATAAGCAAAGCTGTTCTTAGCAGTATGGAATGTAGCAGTTTATTTCGCCTGAAGGATGAAGTATGGGAAGCCGGAGATTGGTCGTGCGTCGCAGGTCCATACTGTATCGAAGTTGAGGGGTCATTTTTCTGTCGTAGGTTCGAGATGTGTCGCAGCTTAGAATGTGACAGATGGGACAAAATGGATTTGGCGGCGCCGGCACGAGAGCTACTCTTAATACCCATAATTATGAGATTTTGGGAAAATCTGAGGCTGTGTGTGACAAGATTTTCGGCATTCCAGCAGATTTGGCGTCATTAATGCACCATGATGACAGATTCAGTTACGGGATTATATAAGGAAGCTACATTGGCCCATGAGCCCTATACTCAGCACTTCTTTGAGTTTGCTTAGCACGAACTATGTCGAACAATTGTGAAGTCCAGGAGCTTGAATGAGAGTTCAGAGAGAGAGGTCTGCATAACCTCCTGAGTAATCTGCCAGTACAGTCATATTCGACTAAGTACACAAGCAGGCAAAAGTTCGCTCTAAATCGGCAAAGGCAGGCCGAAGTTTGCTCTAATGTAGAGCGAGGAAAGGCACAAGGCCTTGCGGGAAAACTCGGGAGAATCCCGCCGTATATCCTCCTGGCTTAACAGAACTAGGGTGGCTGTTTGTCTTATGTAGCTTGGCACGCAATTCGAGAAACCTGAAGTTGTGGATNGGAAAACTCTGGAGAATCCCGCCGTATATCCTCCTGGCTTAACAGAACTAGGGTGGCTGTTTGTCTTATGTAGCTTGGCACGCAATTCGAGAAACCTGAAGTTGTGGATGGTCAAGCGTTCGGCAAACAGATGGAAGGATGGGGTTGCAGATGGATCCACAAGGCCTTGCTCGGCATCAATAGCAAGAAGGAAAGAAGCCGGCAGCCGGCAACAGTAGGAAGGACTCCAGCAATCAGCACACACTACCTTGCCAAGCAAATTCTACCACCAGCCGAGTAGATAAGTGCCCCGGGACGGGACACTGGTGAGTCTTAGGGGCCTGTTGGGACGCGCACCCTAACGGTCCTTAAGGTGGGTAACTCCATGGGTTTTGACTCAAAATAGTCTTAGGGGTGTCAGGGGTTGAGTCAAAGTCCTCTATTGTAATAAACCCATGGTTTAAGACCAGGGTTTAGGGTTCAGGGTGCCCATGGTTTGAATCCATGGTTTTGTAATAGTGCGATATATAAATAGGCACTTTTGTAAATAAAAGAGGTTAGGTTTTTGATGTAAAGGAAATTAAGGCGAAGCTAAGGCTGTTTTGTAAGGAAAGGTTAAGTCCCAGCTGTGTGCGTGGACGACCTATGCAGCTGTGTGCGCAGAGGGTTTTTGTAAGAGGTTAAGGGAAATATGCAGCTGTGTGCGTAGAGGCCTACTGCTATGTGTGCGGCTTAAGAGACTTGAAGAGATCTGTAGCTGAGTGCGCAGATCAGAACTGTGATTTTGAAGAAAGTTGAAATAAAACACAGTTCTATGGACGTAACCCCTACCCTGGGGGTGAACCACGTTATATCTGGTGTTGTGGTTCTTGTGTTGTTTCTATTTCTGTTTGGTTTTTTTCGAGCATTAATAACTGTATAAATATGATAAGTAAGATCACTGCTAATAAATAGCTTCGCTGTGAATTCCCTGTAACGGGTTAAGCAAGTCATTGTTTGTTTATTTATCTGCGAAGTTCTGTATATATGAATGTTGGAGCTCTGTGGTTATTAATTATAAGTTGTTAAAGGCTAAGGTATAGTAATATCCCTCTCTGCTTGCAGAAACCTGATTCTGCGGCACCCCATAGTTGTTTCGAGTGAGACTGCAACCTGTTCGCAGGTTGTTGCCGAAAGGGCCAACACTGTGGGTCTTTTGTTGGTGTGAAGCAAAAGGATTAAACCCGGGTCTGCCCTATTGCCCAACATTTTTCCAAAACTCGATGGTGAGGGAAATGCTTCAGGTAATGAACATATCATAAAATATGAGTCAATTATTTGCTTACTTAATGTTTTATATGAAGATGTTCTTTTCCCACACATTTAGTTCATAATTGGTCGCAATTTAAAAGGTTATTTGAAAATGCTTTCGATAATTATGATCCAAGTTAAGACTTATAAAGATCTTAGTGAAATGGAGGTGAGCAATGGTGAATCAATCGACGATTTCAATATTCTCTTTCGACAGGTATTTCTTAGCTTACATGAGAATCATAGACCTTCAACAGACATCATGTTAGAATGGTATATACAATATCTTCCCAAAGACATGGCTATGCTCATTTTACAAAAGGGCATAACAGATTTACATGAAGCATGTGAGTATGCTCTAAAACTTGAAAAATATTTCAAAATATATTCTTCTGAAAGCTTTCCTTATTTTTCTTTATATGATGAAAAAGATATTGAAGATGAATCAAAGATTTCAGAATTATGTGAGTTACAAGAGCTAGTTAAGTTTTTATGCAATAAAATAATTTCTTTACAAAAGGAAAGAAACATTCAAATAATAACTCAGAACACAAAAGGTGGATTAACCAAAAGGTGCATCCATCGTTCTCATTATAATTTTTCTTCTCCAAGTAGAGATGCTGAATGTTTCACTTCTAACCTTTATTATCTAAATTTTGAACCCAAAATTTTAGAAGAGAAATCTACCTCTAATGCTTCTAATGTGTTAAATGAAGATTCTATCTTATCTAAACATTTATCTTTTCCTAAAATTAATCATATCATAGATGAGAATAGAATTGGGAACGAAAATGATTTATCATCTGCTTCACATGATTTAGAAAATTTTCTTTCAACAGATGATAAGCATGAAGATACTTTTTCCATCCCATTTGATCAATCTATGTATCCTAAAGTTGATGAAGATCTAGGAATTATTAATCAAATCCTTCAAAGCATTAGTTTTAGTTCAGATTTCGAAATACATAAATTGAATACTTTTAAGAAATATGAATTAGACAATCAATTAATTCAATATCCTTCATCTTCATCTACTCGCTTAAATTATCATGAAGAACATAATAAAGATAGGTCTTTTGAGAAATAATTTCCTAAGATTGAAAATGGATTTTAGAATATTTGTTCTAATCACAACCTAATTAAAGATCAAATCTTTAAGGAAAATATAATACAAACAAATAATTTGAAAATCAAGAAAAGTCATTCAAAGGAGAGAGATAATCAATTGAGTCTTATTTACAACAAAACCTATACCTATGATGGTGATTTGATCAATACACAAAATTGAAAATTGGAAGAAATACTTGTTGGTAGTTTACCTTGTATAAACTTTACCAATATGAAAGATTTTGAACAACCATATGTTTCGGGAAAAATGATTAATAAGAATGTTTTATATAATAATAAAATTTATTTTAAAGAAACATTTTCCATCAAGTCTTTTTCTCAATCATTAAATTTTCTGCATCCTTATGATAAGATGTCTAATCAATTCATTGAATCTGATAGCTTCCAATCTGATTTTCATGATCCAACATTTACATGGTTGGAAGAATCATATTTAAATAAGTTTCATTTACATTTTATTTTCTTTGTAAATAGTAAATATGATCCAGTACTTTCCATCATTCAATATAGCGCACCTTGATTACAAATACTTGTGTTCGACCGATTCCATTTTGTAAGATTAAAAGTGCTTCAATGGCTTTATTGGCTATTTCATTTTACTTAATCTTTTGTATATAGTTTAGCTTAGGAGTAGGATAGCTAGTAACTTAGTTAGTTTATTTTTGTTTTCAATTTTTAGGTTTTGGTTGAATTTTAATTTTATCTGGTCTTATTTTATTTATAAGATTTCTTGGTTGATTGATTTTTGTAGTAAGTTTAATATTTTGAGCTTTCTGATTTTCTTCTTTTAAGAAAGGAAGCGTTTGTATGTAAATAAACCCTTGCAGTTGAATTTCAATTTGTTCATCTATTTTGAATAGTTGTGATTAAGTTTAGTCTTTGAATTTGTTTAGACTAATTAGATCTTCTTAAATATGAAATGGACCTCTTATATTATAATAATATTTGTAAGTATGATTAGGGTTAATCCTCTATAATTTGTTCTTTATAAAGACAACTAGTTAGATATATTTGTAAAACTTAGTACTCTGAAAATATTTATTAGTTCGAATTATCAATCATATTTTAAAGCTTATTTACTATCTGAAGGATTTTTCTGTCTGATCCATTAATAAATTAGATGAAATAGAGAACATGAGGTCTCAGTAATGAGCCAATCTGATCATGATCATGAGAATTTACCGGTCTGACATTACCAGGAAATATGGTAATGGCTCTTGGTTATTTGATCAAGAGATAAGGGGTCTCAGTAATGAGCCAACTGATTCATTTTCTGGTAATGATTGTGAGTGACATTGTCTATTGGTTATCAAACTAGGACAATGATTCATTCTTTTATCTGATTTGACAAAAAAAATAGCTAGAACAGATTTTGAAATTATTTAGAAAAATAAATGGCTACATTTTTATAATTGGTGTTTTGGATTATCATTATTTGAGTACTTTGATTTAATGAGATAATATTTTACTTTGTATTTTAATTTTGTCGACAGGAATGAGGATAATTCTGAAAATATTTGTAGATATGAATATCATTAGATGTTGGTTTTTATCAGATTGAGATTCTTGATTTCTCTAAGTATTATACTATGTTTTACACAATTTTTTGAAACAAGGTGAACACACAAAGATAAATGGTTCGTCCAGCATGCTGCCATTTGTTGGCACCTCAACAACTCCCTTTGATTTTGCAAAAATTATAGGGACCCCATCAAAATTTTGTAAATATTTAGCTTATGGTTTGCTTGTTTGGTTTGAAAAAGTGGTTCCATTGTCCTTTACTCTTTGGGTTACTTGTCTTTTGACTTGGTTTTCATGAAAAATGATTTGGTGGTAATTTACTTTCTTAAGTATCTGACTTGGGTCCTTCATAGTTGGTGTTTTTGCTTGTCTTCTATGTAATAATGACTTTGCAATATCATACTAAAGTAATTGGTTTTCCATCTTAAGCTTGGCATTAATTTTATAAGTTTTTAAATGTTTCATTAAAATATGTGATTTCACATTTATTGATAAAACAGTTGAGATTTGTTTATATATAATTTTATCTTTAGATATGTTATCATTATAAAATGCAATAAACAAACTACTTTTAATTCAATAGATAATTTTACAAATGACATATTTTAAGAAATTAATTTCTTTCTAAAACATCTTTTCATATTTAAAACAATATCAAAGAGAATTTTAAAAATTCTTTATCTAAAACTTATGATCAATCTATCATAGAAAATAATATCAATTTGGGACCTTGTTAAATTATATATATTCTTAGTCCTTATCATTAATTATATATAAAGAAAAAATTATCTTATCTCATAAAAATATTGACATCACCTTTAAATATTTTAATTTTGCCTTTGAATTTGGTAAACTTTATTGAAAATACTTGTGCCTTTTAAGATTCACAATTTCATAAAATTATCTAAACTTGTGAGCTTTTGGAATAATGTTTTCTTATATGAAAAGGATACGTTGTCTTTTGGAGACAATGGATTTGAAATATTACATTGCATAAAGGATTGACATATTTTAAAACTCTATAAATTATTGTTTCTTTACAAGTTTATTAAAATGTCACCTTTATATTTTATATTTGTTTTTCCACATTTTATATATATCAATACAAGCTTGATTAAAGTTTTGTGGGACGAAAATTTCAAAAAAACGTTAAGTTATTCACAATTTCACAACACGTTGGTTTTGACTACAATATCTTACAAAAAAATATCTAATTATTCTGCATCTAAATTGAATTTTGACGTATGGCCAATGCATTAAACAAGAAAACTTCCATGGAACTTTGGAAAACTTATTTAAGAAAGGTGGAGTTAATAACTCATGTTGCCACCGCATACTCATATTATTGATGAAGTAAAAAAAAAAAAAAATCGTTCAATGAAATTAAAAATAATATCACACCAACTTCCCTCGGAATCACATCAATATGGTTGCCACATTATTTATTTACCCACCAATATCACTCTATTTTTCACATCAAATAAGAAAATACCAGTTCCTCCGGTATTAACATGTCATAATTTTGCAGAGTTTAAAGCCAAACAAAACTTAATCACATCAAATAATCTAAAGCAAGAACAAGAAAATAATTACTATGAGACTTATTGGTCTAACTGCCATAAGTGTGAATTATCAGTTTTAATATATATATATATATATATATATATATATATATATATTCTTGTTTCTCATTTTAAATGTGAATACAATTATGCTTGCTCTCATCACTCAACATTTCGAATTCGATCATATAGTATTTATCTTCATAAGCTTGTTACTCGATTGCATCCATGTTTTCATAGGTATTTGAATTAATAAGTGCCTTCATTTTATATTTAAATGTTAATGTTGAATATTAATTATTTCTTGACCTTTTATGTTACAGAATGAATGAAATGTTTCTTCTTTTATTATTTTGATTAGCATAAATCTTTTTTAACAGAGTGTTAATGATATGAATTTTGATAGTTTCCTATTTGAAATTATATCATTCATTTTTCTTTGTTATTTATAATTGTCAAGATATCGTTAATATAGTTTAAAAAGTTCATTCTCAATCAAGATGGGTAAGATAGATTAGATTTTGATTTAACTTTTAGCTTAGATTTTCCTAGTTTATTTAGTAATTGTTAAATAGGTTTTAGTTTAGTTAATTGTTTAAGATCTGAAACAGTGTCTTAGTCAAAAATTTAAAACAAAACCAAACAATAGACTTTCCCTAAGAAAGCAAAATTAGGATAACTTACACTCAGAAATTAACATTAGGAACTAGTTTGACTTTAAGTTAACATAGGAAATATTTTGTCGAGTTTTTCTAACCATATTCTCCTTAAGAGAATAAAAATTCAGCTAGTAGCAGGAGACCATAAAATGCAAAATCAAGCTAAATTAAACATACCTGAAAGGGGTTTGGGTAAGTGAGTTGCACAGCACCTCGGAGGCTGCGTAAGCTCACGCGACACCGTGTAGGGCCAAATCAACGCGATAGGTGGAAGAATAACCATTTTTGGAATTTTTTATGCAATTTTGTACCGTTTAACCACATTTTTTGGATATAGGCCACTAGTTTGTTAGAAGTTTGTTAAAAGTTAGTTAGAAGTGCACCTTGGATGTAAAGGCACAAGCCTATATATAGAATTAGAATTGCAATTGTAAGGATATAGTCATATCTCTCAAATCATTGAGTAGCATTGTAGAGGTGAAAGATCAATCGATCAGTTTATTTTGCGATCTGTTTTGTGATCTTGTCGCTTCATTTTGATCTTGAGCAGTTTTGGCTCTGTCTTTGTCGACCAGCTCTTGAATCTTGGGTTGATCAGTCTCCTGCTGTGGAGAAGTACTATATGATGTGGATCTATTGCGCCAAAGTAATATGACATGACGGATGTTGCCCTAAATTGATCTTGTCTCTTATTTATGTCTTTATGTGTTGTGATGTCAATGATGAATGTTTACTGAATCTGTTATATGAATGAATGTTACTGCTGTGATGAATATGTGAATGATGCAACCTATTAACGATCCTTTAGTTATGCTGATAGATTTGTGATGAATGTTGCGATTCTGATTAACTATATTTGAAGAATATGATGATGATGTTGTTTAGTTGCTGATTCCCTACCCTCCCTTCTTATTTTCAAAAATTTGCCTCTAACAGCTCTCCCTCGACATCTCAAGTGAGACTTCATCTGCTCTGTGGCTGTTTTCTGGTAGGGTCAAACCTGTATGGGCCAGAGCTCAGGGAGATCACACTGGTTGGGCGTCGACAAAGTGGGAACCCCTGTCGATGAGGCTTTGTTGGTGGGTTTCACAAACAAGGCTTCATTTCCTCTATTGGCCTAGGTCATAAAATTAGGACAACAAGTTACAGGCTATGAAAATTGTGAGGAAAAAATGATTGAACCAATGCACGTTGAGTGTTATTGCATGCACAGAAGGGGTCCAAATGATCTGGTCTTTATTTTTGCTAAACCAACTAACAGATGACGCCATATTGGTGTAGGAGGGGAAGAGGCCATTTAATTATTCATGGTTGCTAGTATTGATCGCACTTGTGGTTTGGATGGAACCCACAATTTACCAAGGAATGGGCATCGACGAAGACCAAACATGAAAGGGAGCGCGGTATCAGAATGTATTGGTGCTTGATAATAAGGAGTGATAAACGAACTGCAACATCCAATTTTATTTGTATTTGGATGGGCTTTGAGAAGAAGTAAACCAGGTGTCACACCTCACAGAGGAGGCCGCGACAAAGTAGAGACAGATAGCATGATTCACAATGGGGCCACATGTGATCCACATCCAACTGCAATGTGATGCTGATAAGAAATGGCTCACCACATTGTACAAGCTCACGAATGAATAACTAGATACCATTCTTGACAAATGGCCCGCATAATGGATAATTCTAGTTAGTATAGAGGATTTGTCAGACACAAAAGCTGGTCCACCACTAGACATGTCAGTCAACCAATAGGAGATGAAGGATTCTGGTAAGGAATCGAAGGAAGAGTCATCAAAGACTGCGACCAATTCTGAGACAGAAATGAAACTCAAAGAAGGAAGGACCAAGCGAAGGTTTCAACAAGGAGAGGGAAGTAGTGCACCCAATATGGAAGAATACCAAGTTAGTTGCATACTAACCGCAACCACTGAGAGCCAAGAAAATCTAAAACAAAATTCAACCGAGTATTTCCACCAAGTTAAGGTATTGTTGCAATCCCTAACAAACATTATACTGGAGAAGGCACCATAGGCTGATGTGTTGCAAAGAGAAACAAAAATAAGTATTGGAGAAAGGGTGTTGATTGTGGAGCTTCCATGACATGCACTAACCACATGAAGTGAATATGTTGACATGACCAAGTGGTAGTTTAACGTGATCAACCTCGACATCAATGAGATACCAATGCATACGCTTGCACGAATGTAGAAGGAAACAAGTCAAGAGATCACAGACTAAGAAGAGATTGTCCATGATCATCTAGTCAAGTCACAAGAGAAGATAACACAAGAAAAAGAGGACATCGAGTGCACAAAAAAGGTGCAAGAGGCAGAGGTAATTGAAAAAATAAAGGCCTTTGATGACAGGAACCAACTGGAACAGTCCATCTCAACTGCATGTGAAGAAATTCCAAACATCACTACGGAGATGTTCATGGAAGAGAAGGTACTACGACCAAGACAAATAGTCATAGACTTGAATATGGAGAATGAATACTTGCAAGCATGCGCAGTACCAAGCACACCACCAAAGCAGGTGGCAGAGCGAAGAAGTAAGATAGAGGATGTGGAATCTTAGATCAAGGAACTGGAGAAAATGGTTAATTCAATGGCAGAAGAAACCACACAATTTTGGATGAGTGTGGTCTAGAATGGGCAATTGCAACAATTAGGTGCGCAACTCCACAAGGCATAGGAACAGATAAAGATGATGTAGGGATATCTAAGAACGATTCCCCCATTTTTGTAGGTCAACAAGGTGGCAGAATTGAAGGCGCTACAACAACGAGTCAACAAGGCACGAGAAATGCATTAGCAGAGAACTGCACTGTTATATGAGTTCCAGGAGATCAATGAATAGTTGGTGCTTAAGGCTATGGATTCACTAACAAACACTCAATATTCCCAAACTAAAGTGAAAACAAAATTTGCAGAGCATCTGAACGAATAGGACATGTAATAATACGCAACACTCAGCACACAGACCAAGGAGGCAGTTGAGAAAGTCAAGAAGGATTGTGGTGAATTCAAGGACAAATTGACTGAACACATGATGTCCAGCTAAAGTGGCTTAAGGGAGAGCCGCAAATTTTTGTTGGAGGGCTATTGACAAGGGGATTAAGTGCGCAAGTTGCTAGTTGACCTGCGTAGGGGGAAGTTACCGACAAGTGCAGTTGTCTTGGTTGCATTATTATGAACTTTGGCCCAAGTTAGTTATAAATTCAGACTGTGTGGCCCTTTTTGTAACGGCGTAATCCTGTAAATACATTTAGAAGTAGAATATGTAAATGATCATATCATTCGAAAGAAGTGAAACCTATCTATTTTTTATCTACAGATAGATGCCTTTTGGTCTAAAGCTTTCAACCAAGTGATGTTTCGTGGGTTTTGAAGTAATATTAAGTGAATGTTGAAGATGAAACTCTTGTCTTTATCTATTTTTAATCACCAATGTTGCTATCTATGATATTTTCTATCTGAATGCAAATGATGCAAAGTTTTTTGGTGATTGATGAATTAGTGCAAGTTGATTTTTTTGTTATTTTGTTGTTGTGAGGCCGATGCTGACAATAATAAATGAATGTTTTGATTAATGAGGATATACCTTGGGTCTCTGGATATAACTATGGTAGAATAATAATAGTGTGCAATTCCTCCTTTCCCCACTGAAACGTGGTTCTAGCAACACTCCCTCAAGCATCTTGGGTGAGACTGCACCTTCTCTGCAGGTGTTGTTGGATACAGTAAAACCTATATGAGTCGTTGTTTAGGGAGAGTGTTTCAAAGTTTTTCTATAGATATGAACTCCTGTCGATTGAATATAGTCAACACCTACCAGCTTTATTCTCCTATTCCATCACAATGTGGTACATGAGGCCCTTCGTGAACTAGTAAGTCGTGATGATACAGTCGTATGTTGGAAGATAACTTGTCATCGATTCAGGGTTCTAGACTCAATCGGTAACAAAATTATCATATAATAATTATTGAGGATCTTAACCTATTTCCTTAGGTATTTCTCAACCATTTCAATCTCTTCATGGATAGCCAGAGGAATCCTATCCCAAAAGAACATGGCAACCTAGTGAGCCTGCCTTTGTTCTCGGGTAACTTTCACTTTCTGTTGCCAAATTTCTGTGGTGGTTAGTTGTTGATGTTGCTGTCGGAGAAACCACAGTATCGAAATGACCAAGTCGACGCAACTTTCACTTTCTTCCCCTTTTGTCTCTAATTTTCCAAATCTTTGTATTTCCCTCCACTTAGATTCATATCTCTTTGTCTTCCTATATTCCACTGCATAAAAAACTAACTTTTCCTCTTTATGACTCTCATAATCCCACTCGCTACAACACTGCAAAGGAGAATATTGTAAGTATCTGAGATTCCTCCTAATTTTATACAACTTCCCCAACATCATCTACAGGACAATACTTGTTGATATCCTATAGAGGAAAATCCTTGTTGATATCCTATACAGGGAAATCCTTGTTGATATCCTATCAGGTCTCATTATGGTGTGGGTCTTCATCCTCTTTTTGAGGATTCCTCCATAATCCTTCTTCATTATCACCTTCAATGGAACTTAAATGCGTTTCCTATCATTCCTATTATGGGATTGTACTATAACCGCTCACTTCCATAGAACAATAATTACAAAAGGTGGCATGAGTACTCTTCACATGTGTGTTGACCCAAAACCTGTTGATAGGGTTTCACTCTCTGTCGACACCCAAACCACTGTAATCTCCCTGAGCACTGACCCAGATAGGTTTTACCCCATCCGGAAACACCTGCAGAGGAGATGAAGTCTTACCCGATATGTTCGAGGGAGAAATTTTTGAACCAAGTTTTCACAGTGTGAAGGAGGACTGTGCATCTACTTATCACTTTAACACAACATTATTCAACAGATCTAATTATTCAAATTATGCATTAACATAATCATGTCATCATTCAATAGATCGCATTAGCATAATTGGATTGCAGCAAAACATTGATGTGCAATCAGATATAACATTATATCATCATTTAGAGCAGAGAAACATCACATCATTTACATATCCACATCACATTCACATTTAGATCACAAAAAGCAAGAAAATGGGAAGATAGAAAAAGACACGATAGTTCTGCTCAATCTCCGTCATGTCATATTAATCTTCACAGAAAAAACACAGGTTCTCCAAAATAGTTCTTCAGTTCACATACATGGATCCACAAAGCCTCATCAAAAACCCAAAGAAGCTAAGAAGATATAAGCATCCCCAAAAGATCCAAAAAATAATTAACACTTGCAATTCTACATCTATTTATAGGCTTGTGTGTTTACATTGGTGGTCCACTTTAAGTCAACTTCCTAACTACTTCTAACAAAATCTACAAACTAATGACCACAATCCACATAATGCAGTCCAAATCTCTAAAATATGACCAAAATACATAAAATATCTTTAATCCTCCTTGCACGTCATTTTCCACCTTGCATAGCATCTGTGATGCTGCGTAGCTAACTTACCCCCAAAATTCCTACCAATGGTCCCCGAACATAATATTGTGGCTCGTCCTCGAGCCACGTCAGCTGGAAATAGTGTATCCATTGATCTTCACTTTGAAGTCCTCATACTGCTAGGAGATATCCATGACCTGTTCTTTGATTTTATGACTAATCTCATGACTTTTTGTCACTTTTAGCCCTAGTGGGTGCTCGATGGTCTTTGATTTGACCTCCTTTCTACCCTCCTGAACTACTTGCAGCACTAAAAATTCCTTTACCAATATTTTCGTGACGATCTCTTGGAATTCATCTAGTTGTATCGTGCATCTTTAGTGACGATCCCTAGCCTTTGCAACCTGTTGCTGCAAGTCCTTCATCTCCACGGCCTTTGTGATATGTACAACTGGAGGCATCTCTTTGAGTGATGAACTCACTGTGGCCAATTGCCCCTCAGCCTCCTGCAACTGTGTGTCCAGTTTCTCCAACTGCATCCTGAACGACACTGCCCACTGCCCCAAAATTGCGTAGTCACATCAATTTCTTGCTTCGCTTCTTTCTCTATTTCCTCTTGCTGTGTCGCGGAGTCCTCAATGGACATTTTTCTTTTTGCATCCTCCTCCAATGGTGTGCTTGGATCCACTATTGCATGAATATCACTATTGTCACACTTCAAATGTGAAATTACAGCCCCAAGCCTCTCTTCTTTTGCCTCTGCGTCTAGGTCCTCCATGCTCTCAAGCATCAGTTGACAGGAAGCAAAAACTTCCTGCTCCAATCGCACCCTCTTGTCCTAGAGCTTCACTTTATCTATGATGAATTGATTCTACTCCTTCTTGAACTCCAAAATCTCCTTTGCTTTCTCCTCTTACATCCAATATTTTTCCTTCTCCAATTCCTCAATCTCTTTGCGTGATTCAACCTCTTTCTCCTGTAACCTCAAGAAGTGATTGTTGATTACTTGTTCCCTAAACTCCAACTCCTGATTGGAGACCCTCTGCATGTGCACCAATGTATGTGTCGACAGAGAATTGATGTCTATGGAAATATCCTGCAAATGTTGCAGTGAAACATTGAGATCCTCATTGTTGGTCTCGATCGCATGCGGCAAAATTCACACATTCCTAATCTGTGTCCCAATGCTGATCAAGCCAATCTTCTGCAGAGTGCCTGCATCTGGTGCCCTATTCAAAACTGCATCAACTAATGAATCAAGGCAAAGTTTTACCTCACCAAATTCATCGGACGTATGCTTCTTCATCTGATCTCCTCTCACCTCAGTTTTTGTTGTGATTGCTACAATGACGAGGCTCAATTTCACTTCAGTCACTGGTGCGATCCTGCTGGTCGCACCCTGGTCCTACTTTTTATTTGTACAGGATTTCTCAAATAGCCACTCCTATTTCAAATCAGTAGGGGTCCTTTTTGACGCTTCATCACAGTCATGATCACTTGGAGGGTCGGGCAGAGGATCCACCGGTGCATTAGTTGGTGGTCTTGTCGATGCATCCATAATGCTAATAGGTTCAAGCCATTCTTAAGGCCAATCAGCCATAATAGTCTCCATATCTATGTCAAAAACTTTGTATGTTGTAGGTAGCCATTGTTTATCTTGGTCTCGCCGATCCTATACATGAATGGCATGTGACCCAATCGCAAACCGAAGGACTCGCTAGTACTTCACCATTGCTTCTGTCAGTCATGGAACCTTCACTGTTGTAGCTTGTAGCACCTCCCAGTATATCCAGAACTGAATTGCATAGTCCTTTAGTTGCTCTGTTTCCTTCACGTACCAAAGTTTTTGGTACCACGTACCTTTAAAAACCTTCACTGCATCCACGTCCATTCACTAGTAATATTCTGGCTCCATCCAAGCCACCAGCACAATCAAAATAAGTCTCCAACTGTAGGTGAATCGTAGTTTCCTATCCTAGACTATGAGCATATCATTCATCAACTGGTTCATGAGGAACAACGACTAGTTCATATGCACCCCTTGTGCACATTTCTATATGCATGCAATGACCCCTGAATTACAGTGGTTGAGTCTATTCATTCTGACTACCTTGCTAGCCAGAATTCTCGCTACAATGCAAACAGCCCAATCGTTTATACTGTCAACATGGTACGCCCATCCATCGCGTTGTAGGTTGTGTCTCTTCTTCAAATTTGTAGCAAAATTATTATCATTGTCATTCCCTTTAAAGTACTATGATGGATCGGGACCCTCATTAGGAATCCCCGTGATTTCTGACATAATCGCCACAGTGGCTGCAACCAACCGGTTCAACCACAGAATCCTTCCATGGAAGCATGCCAATAGATGCTTCACGCCTGTGTTTTCCTCATTCAACCACCCAAAGTGTGGCATGTTGATCAATCCCAACAATCCTGATATCTCCAAACCTCGCACCCAGTCATGTGGAATGTGTGTTATTGTTCTGGCTCTTGCTTGTGTCACAAGTATATATGGTTCTATAGTAATATCTGGTGATGTGAGAATCTCATGGTACTCATATTTCATCCGCATGAGCAAGGGAACAATGTCCATTGTACATATCATTCCCTATGGTATCATCGGCATTCTAATTGGGTACTTCTGGTTCTTCATCGTCTTCCTAGGCTTCGCATCGGGCCGATAGGAGGGAACATACCAAGGATATCCATAGTAGATACCCCTATGTGGGATGATGATTCCTCTGCCCCTGAAGTTGATGGACCCATCTATGCAGGTGCTTCCTCATGTGCCCGTGTGGAATTTTTGGTTTGCCACTTCTTCTGCACCGGAGACTTGGGCCGTTGTGCCCCTCTCTTCTTCTTTGGAACTAAGAATGACCCACCAGCATGCTTCCAAATTCTTCTTCAATGAGAACCCTGATGATTGGTGAGTCCCTATCACTGGAAATATCAACTATGATCTGCTCACTTAGCATGCTGCACAAGTTCCCCATATTCTCAATGAACACTCAACCTTACTCTACTTTGCAACTCAAACAATCATCATAACACAACTCATTGCAACAATCTTCTGCAACTCTATTGACAAATAAAATTTGCATAATAGTGAATTCTGATCACATTTGGCCTCTTCTTACAGCACCGAATCAATCTGCTACCCATTATGACCAAATCATTACAATCCCTTTTCATCATTATGACTAAATCATGCATTAATCGCCCGAAGCCACCACCAATCCTATCATTCCAATGGTCGGATATGTCATTCATATCATCCAATAGAGCCGCTGGTTAACTGTTTAACTACCCAATTTATTGGGGATTTGACTCCATCATGGCCCTTCGACCATCGTAGTATGACTCCCTAGTTGCGATACTGACTAGTCTACTTACATAACCACTTCTTCATGGCGCACCATCCTCCTAACTACCATCTCATCCAAAACAAGGATTTTTTTGTTTGTTTGTCGTGCAGTTCCTCAAGCATCGCACAGTTCATGGCCTGTCCTGTAGGGATTCATCCTGCTACCATTCACTAGCTTTGGCAGCATCGCTCTGTCTAACTGCTATAGTTGTACTGCGCCTCCTACAGTAATGGAATTGATAACATATGGACCTAGCCAATGCATCTGTAACTTACCTAGATGTTTGGAAAACTTGTTGTCATACATCAGTACCAGGTCTCCTTACTAAAAATGTTTGTTCCTAATATGTCGATCATGCCAAGATTTTTGTCGATCCTTCTCAACGAGCTAGTGAAAACCTGCAACAAAGTAGTCTTCCTATACAATCACCAACTGCGGTATGTGTTCTTCTAATGATGCTTCATTGTCCATTAGTGTCGATGTTGTTATGTGCAAACTTGGAACAATGTACTCCATCGGCATGACTACCTATTTCGCATATACCAATTTGAACGGTGTTTGTCCTATCAATATTTTACAAGTGGTGCAATATGCCCAGAAGACTGTTGGAATATTCAAATCCTAGTCATCACGGTTCATGTTACATACCTTTGTAAGTGCATGCTCCACCACCTTGTTGAATGCCTCCATTCTCCCATTCGCTTGTGGATGATACGGGTTACTCTTCTTATGTTGTATCTGAAGTTCCTCAGTCAATGCATTGACTGTGTGATTGATGAAGTGACTCCCCTGGTCGTTTATTGATATCCTTGGACACCCAAACTAAGTAGCAATGTTGTCAAGTAGGAACCTCACTATCATCATAGTGGAGAAATATACAACAGGTACAGCCTATGCCAATCTTGTCAAATAGTCTGTCACTATAATGATGTACTGCACATCGGTTCTTTTTCCAGGTGGGTTGATGGGTCCCAGAAAAACCACATCCCATTTTTCAAATGGCTGCAGTGTCACATGAGGTAATAATGGAATATCATACCTCCTTGACGGTTTCCCAGTTCTTTGATAGACGTCGCAAGACCGCGCATAATTTGTTGCATCACCATTAAGAGTGGGCCACCAAAGCCCCATGCGGAGAACCTTCCTAGTAGTAGCGCGACCTCCATAGTTTCCACCTGTGACACCTGCATGTGCCTCTGACAATATTTTCCCTTGTTCATGTGGTAGGACACATGGCCGTAAGATTTCATATGCCCATAGCTTATAGATTTGTCCAACGATCAACTGGAAATCTACAGCTTTAACACCCAACTGCTTCTTTTGACTTGTAGTGAGCTCTTCTGGTGTTGTTCCCATCGCCAAAAATTGAACTATTTTCTCATAGTAATCATCAACCATATCAAATTTGAATAGTTGAGCATCTGGAATCCCATCTTCAATGTTCGTCGGTTCTTCACCTATCTCAATTTGTGATAAGTGATTTGGGATAGCATTCAATTAACCCGGCTTCACAATTATCTTGAAATCAAACTCTTGAAAGAGAAGTAGCCAATGACATATCTTCCCCCCCAACACAATCTTATTGACCAGGTATTTCAAAGAAGAGTGGTATGTGAACATCTTGAAATGGCCGCCCAATAGGGAATGTCAAAACTTTTGTATCGCATATACCATTTCCAAACCTTCCCTCATTGTTGTCGTATAATTATTCTCTGCAAATGACAGCTTCTGACTAGCAAAATCAGTCGGGTGATGAAGATCTCCTTCCCCTGGCTGTTCTAGAACCACTCCCAACACAATTGACGATGCATCGACATGGACATGGAACTCCTTAGTCGAATCAGGAAAAACTAGTATTCTTGTGGAAGCCATCTTTTCCCTTAGCGTATCAAAACTTCCCTAAAATTCCTGAATCCATACAAATACTATATCCTTATTTAGAAACCTCTCCAGAGGAGCTGTGATCGCATCATAACCCTGGATGAACTTGCGGTAGCATCTTGTGTTTCCCAGCATCCCTCGAAGTTGCTCCACATTTGTTGGTGGTGACAAGCTCAAAATCAATAGAATTATGGTTGGGTCAACCAACAGTCCTTGCTTTCAAACAATGTTTCCCAACAACATCCCAAAAGGTGCAGAGAAAATTCACCTTTTCGAGTTCAACATGATCTGATGTTGTCAACATCGCTCCAGCATCAGTCACAGGTTCACCAGATGGTCCCTAATCAATCCATAAACCTTCTAGTCATCCATATAAGCCACCAAAAAATTTTGAATAAAAAATTTGAATGCATCGACAACAATCCTACAAAATATCACAGGGGCATTCTTTAGTCCAAATGGCATCACAGTGTACTAAAAGCATCCCCATTCAGTAACAAACATTTCCTTGTGACGATCTTCCTTCATGATATTAATTTGGTGATAGCTAGAAATTCCATCCATGAATGAATAAACTTCTTGACTACCCACTCCTTCTAATACCTCACCAATGAAAGGTGTTGGAAATGGATCATGCAAGCGTGCATCATTCAGTTTTCTAAGGTCGACATAAATCCGAACCTCACCCATCTTTTTATCTTACATAACCATGGGATTGGTCCATTCTGATTCCTCAATCGGCTCTATTATCCCAACATCCAGCATTCTGTTGAGCTTAGCCTTGACCCTCACCTTATATCACAGATTCAAGCTATATGGCTACTGCTTCATTGACTTCGTATCTAGCTTCAACGGAATCTTCATCTCTCCTAAGTCTTGCAGTATTCCCTTCATCTCAGAAAACTTTGTAGGAAACAAATATTAGAATTCATGCAACATATCCATTATCTTTTCCATTGTTTCCTCCTCCCAGTAGTCCCCACCATTTGCAAACTTTGGGTCCTCCTTTATCCCAATGTTGACCTTCCGAATTTTTAACGGTTAATTCATTTGATCTATTGGTACGTCAGGTGTTGTGACATCTCGACTACCTTATATCTTTGGAATGTTGATTTTCTATGGATCGTCGCCATCATATGGTGCTCTTGTCACATTGTAGCATTCCATCATCGACTGCATCGGACATGTCTCATGCGGATCCACTAGATATGCAACTAGAACTACCTTCAGAACAACGTTGGGGATGTGTTGCAGTGCACTATGCATAGCTAGATTTGTATCCGTGAAACTGAAGGTGTGAATTTAGCAAATTGTCAACTCTTCCCAAGTGGTGATCTCTCTGCTCAACTCCATTAATACATACCATGATCGCGGCATCTCATCCAACGTGTGGAAAAAATCATGGACCCACTCATATTTTGGTCTCGAGGCCCACATAGTCTGACATGCGATCATATGACCACCTGGATCATTCTTCCCATCATACCTCTCATCTTGATATCTTTCTATGTTGCTAAATTGGACTATCATCAATATACGACAGTGTGACCATCTAGTGATCGACTTATTATGGGTTCGCACCAACATGCTGGAGTAGCCTTCAATGCTTTATCCAACACTAGCAACCGCTATGGTTCTAACACCTTAGCCTCAAATTCAATGAGAAACTCAGAAAACTCAGGAAGTCCTTCATATATTGGTATCTCAACAATTTCTATTGCAACTCGACTCAATTACTATGTAATCAAGATCGACTACATTCTTGAAGAATACCAGAACTTATTTCAAGCACCAAATGGAGTACCTCTACATTGTCAAGTAAAACAATCCATTGAACTTGTTCTTGGTTCTTCATTACCTAACTCATCTTTTTATAGAAGATCCATTCTCTAAAATGAATAGATTCAAAGGAAAATCCAGGAGTTGATCGACAAGGGTCATATCTTCCCCAGCTCTTCTCCTTGTGGAAGTCCAGTCGTCCTAGTTCCAAATAAAGACGAGACTTTGCGCATGTGCATCAACTGTTGAGATCTCAACAAAATTTTAGTGAAAAACATATGCCCTCTTCCACAGATTGATGAACTCATTGACAATCTGAAAGGTGCTAAGTTCTTTATGAAACTTGACCTCAAGTCAGGATATCACCATATTCCAATCGATTCCATTGATGTACGGAAAGATTATTTCAAAACCAAGGAAGGATTGTTTGAATGGTTATTCATGCCTTTTTGCCTAACCAATGCACCTGTAACCTTCATGAGATATATGTATGAACTTCTACGACCTTTCATCAACAAATGTGTCATTTTCTATCTCGTCGATATCTTGATTTTTAGTCGATCATGGGAAGAACATGTCAAATAGCTTCAACAAGTCTTCGACACTCTATAGCAACATCATGTTGACACAAACTCAATCAACAACACCAGTTGACAGGGGTTCCCTCTCTGTTGACACCCAAACCACCATGATCTCCCTGACCACCATCCCAGACATGTTTTACCCCATTCGACAACACCCGTAGAGTGGATCAAGTCTCACCTAAGATGTTCGAGGGAGAACTGACAGAACTAAGATTCCATAGAATGAGAGAGGAAAATGTGCATCACTTATCAACTTAGCGCAATATTAACATATCTGATTATTCACCTTAAGCATTAACATAACCATTCAGTATCATTCCATAGATCACATCATTATATCATAATTGCAGAAAACACATTGATGCACATATATATCCAATAGAATAACATCATTTAATATATTAAAACATCGCATCATTTACATATCCATGTCGCACATACAAATTTCCTTCATGATTGATTCGCAGAAGATAGTAAAAACAGGAAAATAGAAAAGGACACAATGATTCAGCTCAACTTTCATCTTGTCATATTCCTTCCGCACAAAATCACAGATGCTCCAAAGATGATTCACAAAGTGCTCTCCCCACACCATTCACATTTTCAATTCTACATCTACTTATAGGCTTGCGCCTTTACATTCAAGGTCCACTTAGAAAACTTCCTAACTAACTCTTAATTGATTCTACAAAATAATGACCAATATCCACAAAATATGGTCCAAAACTACAAAAGATGACATAAAATATATAAAATATTCTATTCTCCACCTTGCGCGCCATCTTCCACTTGCGTGGTATCTTTAAGCTTGTGCAACATTCGTGATGATGCATAACTACCTTATCAAAACCACCAACCAATAGGCCCCTAACACAATCTTGTGGCTCGTCCTCAAGCCACATCAGCTGGACATGGTGTACTTGTTGATGTTCACCTTGAGGTATTCGTACTATTGACTCATCTCCTTAACTTGAATCCTGACCTTTTCAATGAGCTCATGTCTTCCTACCAAGTCATGCGCCAATGGGTGCTCCACCATCTTCTTAGTAATATCCTTCTTTCCTTCTTGTGTAGCTTGTAACGCAACAATTGTCTTAACAGAAAGTTGTACTCCAATATCTTGGATCTTATTTAACTACTCACTGCACTTCCACTGTCATTCCTGAGCCTTTCCAACATGCTGCTGCAACTCCTTCAGCTCTTCAGACTTTGTAATTTGAACAACTGGTGGAATTATTCTTAATGTTGTCTTTAATGTCTCTAGTCGCCCCTTTGCCTCCTGCAACTGCTTAGTCAGTTGCGCTAATTGCTCATCCTAGACAGGCCTCTGAAACTGCGTCTTGCGACCACACACTATGATCCTAGAGTTGGGCTTTCTTGACTATTAGTCAGTCTTGCTCCTTTTTCAGTTACATAATTTCCTCAGCGCTTTTCTCCCTTAGCTCTTCTTGCACCTTCTTCAATGCTTCAAATTCTTTCTACGTTGCCACTTCCATCTCTCCTAATCACAAAACCTAACTGCTAATGTTCTGCTCTTTGTCGAAAACCTCTTAGTTGGAGACTCTTTTCATATGTACCAAAGTCTGCATAGACAGCATGTTGATGTCAATAGACATGTCCTGCAACTACTGCAGGGAGGTGTTCAAATCCTCATTGTTGGTCTCAATCGCAGTCAGGGGAATTTGAACATTTTGAAACTGCGTCCTAGTGCTGATTGAGCCAAATTCCTGCACAGTTGCTCCTTCTAGCACCTTCTTCAAAATAACATCATGTAAAGAATCAATTTTTGTCCTTACCTGCGCAAATCCTTCTTGCACAGATTTCTTCATTTCCTTTGTTGTCGCGTCTGTTGCATCTATAACCACCTTCACAAGCCAATTCAACTACACCTCCATTCGTGACGTTGCACTACTAGTCACACCCTATTCATACTGTTTCTCAGTTCTAGACTCTCCAAATGCATGCTCTACATCCGAGTTAGTGGGTGTCTCTGTCAACTCTGTATTGGATTCATGGTGAAACTGCTGGTCATCTTTATCCACGAGATCAACAGGTGCATCCACTGGGGGTCCTGTTGATACTTCCTCCAAATTGACCAGTTCTCTCCATGTCGCAGGCCAGTCATTAAAAGTCACCTCTAATTCCTCATTAGATAACTTGTAAGGCATCGAAAACCATTGCTTTTCTGGGTCACATCAGGCTTATACATGAATGGCTTGTGGGCCTATTGCAAACTGGAAAATCCTTTGATACTTCATCGCAATTTCCTCAGATAACCAGGGAAATTTCACAATTTCCTCTTGTAGCACTTCCTAATAGACCCAAAATTGGATCGCACAGTCCTTTAATATTCCAGGTTCCCTTACCCACCAGATATTTTGGTAACGTGCATCATTACACACTTTCACCACTTCTACTTCCATGCCTTGATAGTCGATTGGATCCATCCAAGCCACTAGCATGATCAAGATCAACAACCAACTATATGTAAATGGCCCCTCTCCTGCCTTTACTACCACCACGTCCTCCACCAACTGGTTCATAAAAAAGAACAACCAATTCATTTGTACCCCCTTCACGCATTTCTCTGTGCACACAATCACCGTAGAGTTACATTGTATGGGGTGGTTCTTCCTTACCACTTTGCTGGCCAAAATTATTGCGTCGATACACACCACCTGGTCATTGATACTATCAATGCGATAATCCCTCCCATCACGTTCCAACCCATAGAGCTTCTTCAACCTCACCATAAACTTCTTGTCATTATCATTACCTATAAACTACTGCGAGGGGTCTAGCCCATCCTTTGGCAGCCCCATGATTTCTGAGATCAAGTCCACCGTGATTTTGACCGGTGTGTCCAGCCACAAAATCCCTCCAAGAAAATATGCCCAAAGCTTCTTTATGCAGGCATTCACCTCATTGAGCTGCCCAAAATGCGACATGTTAATAAACCCCAGCAATCCCACCTTGTTCATCCCACTCACCCAATCCTGCAGAATGCATTCTATTGGGTCACCTCCTACTACTACCATCGACACATATGGTTCCTTCATAACATGTTCTAGTGTGAGCAAGTCATGGTCATCATACTTCATCTACATCAACGTAGGCATGATGTCTATAGTGCATACCATCCCTTGTGGTATCATTGGCATATTCACTAGGTACTTCTGATTCTTAGTGAGCTTCCTGGGATGCGCACTGGGATGATAGGGCGGTATATACCTGTGGATATCCTCAGCAGACACCCCTACGCGAGCTGCTAACTCCACGACTCCTGAGCTCAATGGAACCATCTGTGCAACTTCATTCACTTCCCTCACAGACATTCTAGTTTTCCACTTTTGCGGCATTGGGGAGCTAGGCTTATGTCCCTTCATATTCTTCTTCGACACTGACAATGATCCTAATGGCATACTTGCAATTTCCTCCTCAATTGTTACCAGTATGACTGGTGAGTCCTGTTCACTTCAAATCTCCATTGTGATAGGTTCACTCTGCATGCCGCACCAATGCCCTGAAACGCTTAACAATCTCTTTCCCTCTCTTCACTTAGAAACTCTCTCAATTCATGCTAATTCTTCTCTACAACTATGTAAATCTGCTCAATTCTTGCACAATGGTGTCTTCCGACCACATCTGGCCCCTTCTTATAACATCAATTCAATCCATACCCATCATTACCAAAAAAACGTAATCCTCTTTACCTCATCATGACCAAATCATGCATTAATTGACTGAATCTATCACCGATCCTGTCAGTCCATTGGTCGGATCTGCCATCAATATGCGTCGCTTCAACAAGCGTCATCGATTAACTGCTTTAACTGTCTATATTTATTGCTTATTTGACTGCATCGCGACCCTATGGGCATTGCCACAGACCTTCCTAGATGCGCTACTGACTTCCCTACTTGTGCAACCCCTTCCTCTTGGTGTGCCATCCTTCCATATATCCATCCTACCTATTTATTTTTCATTGTGTAGTGCCTCAGGAATCACGCAGTTCTGGGCCCATTCTATAGGGCTTCAGCCTGATACTGTTCACTATCTTTGGTAGTATCGCACCATCTAATTGTTGCAATTGAACTGCACCTCTTGAAGTAATGGAATTAACAAGATATGGACCTAGCCAATGCATCTGTAACTGACCCAGATGCTTCATGAACTTGTTTTTGTATAACAACACCAAATCTCCTTGTTGAAACGGTTTGCTCTTTATATGGCGATCATGCCAAGCCTTATGTCGATCCTTCTCGACATGCTGGTGAAAACCCACAACAAAGCAGTCTTCATCAAGATGAACTAACTAGTCTAATCATTCTTCCAATGTTGCTTCATCATCCATTCCAGTTGTTGCTGCAATGCATAGACTCAGAACAATGTACTGCATAGGCATGCCTTCCTCTTTCCCATACATGAATTTGAATTGTTTATGTCCCGTCAATCTCTTACAAGTGGTGCGATATGGCCAAAATACTTCTGGAATCTTCGTATCCCATTCATTTCAGTTTGTATTACATACATTTGTAAGTGCATTCTCCAATACCTTGTTGAATGCCTCCACTGTCTCGTTCACTTGAGGATGATATGGGGTACTCTTCTTGTGTTGTATCTGAAGCTCCTCTGTCAATGCACTAATTGTGTGATTGATGAAGTGACTCCCCTGGTCACTCATCAATATCCTTGGACATCCAAACAATGCCACAATATTTTCAAACAATAACCATTCTACTGTCACGGCGGTGCAATCCATGACTGGTGTGTCCTCTGCCCATATTGTCAAGTAGTCTGTCACTGTAATGATATATCGCGCACTAGTTCTCTTTCTAGGTGGGTTGATTGGTCCCACAAAGTCCACCGCCCATTTTCCAAATGACTGCAATGTCACTTATGGTACCAGCGACATCTCATCCATCCTCAATGGTTTTCTGGTTCATTAAAAGACATAACATATTTACTCATAATCCATCACATCTCCATGTAGAGTGAGCCACTAAATCCCTATGTGAAGCACCTTCCTCGTGGTAGCTCAACCTCCATAATGTCCACTAGCAACTCCCGCATGGGCCTTTTCCAAAATCTACCCTTATTCATGCGGTAGGACACATCGTCACAAAATTTCATCTGGTCCTAACTTATATAGTTGTCTAGCAATCAACTGGAAATCTGAGGCCTTAATCACCAACTGCTTCTTATGATTTGTAGTAAGGTCCTCTGGTACAGTTCTCGTCGCCAAAACCTGAATAATTTGATCATATTAACCATCAACCATGTCAATTCTGAACAACTGTGCGTCTAGAAATCCATCTTCAATGTTTGTAGGTTCCTCACTTGTCTCAATCTAGGATGAATGATCAGGGCCAACATTCAAGTGACCCGACTTCACAATTATCTCAAAGTCAAACTCCTAAAAGAGAAGTAGCCAGTGACATATCTTCCCCTCCAACATAGGCTTAATGACCATGTATTTCAAAGCAAAATGGTCTGTAAACATATTGAAATGACTGCAAAACAGGTAATTCCTAAAATTATGTAATGCATATACCATCGCCAGACCTTCCGTCTCTATGGTCGCATAGTTTTTCTCTGCAAATGACAGCTTTTGACCAGCAAAAGCAATCGAGTGATCTAGATCTCCTTCTCCCGGTTGCACAAGAACCACTCCTAGCGTAACGGATGATGCACCCACATGAACATGGAACTCCTTGTTCCAATATGGAAATACTATTATTAATGCAGAAGCCATCTTGCCCTTCAATGTATCAAAACTATATGGACACTCTTGACTCCATATAAATACATTGTCCTTCTTCATCAACTTTTCCATCAACACTTTCATCATAGCATAACCTCGTATGAACTTGCGATAATACCCTTTGTACCCCAATGTTGCTTTAAGAATATTCACATCCGTAGGCGGTGGAAAGCTCAAAATCAGTGCGACCTTTGCAGGGTCAACCAACATTCCTTGCTTGCAAATGATGTGACCCAACAACATCCCAAAAGGTGCACAAAAAATACACTTATTTGATTTTAGTGCGATTTGATGCCGTCAACATCACTCCATCATCACTCGTAGGTTTTCCAAGTGATACTTTCTCAATCCATACACGGTCTATTCATCCATGTATACTTGCAAAAACTTCTGAATAAATTCCTTAAATGCAGCAACAACAACCCTTGAAAATGTCGTAGGTGCATTCTTCAACCCAAAAGGCATCATAGTGTACTGAAAAAATCCCCATTCAGTAACAAATGTTGTTTTGTGGCGATCCTCTTTTGCATTCCTGATCTAATGATAACTAGAAAACCCATCCGTGAAAGAATACATTTCTTGACCTCCTACTCCTTCTAGCACCTCATAAATGAAAGGTGTTGGAAATGGATCATGTAGACATGCATCATTCAATTTTCTCAGGTCGACAGAAATCCTGACCTCACCAATCTTTTTTTTCTTTTACCACCATAGGACTGATCCATTTTGATTCTTCAACTGGCTTAATTATCCCAGCATCTACCATTCTATCAAGATCCGCTTTGACCCTCTCCTTATATTATGGATTTAGTCGATAAGGTCGCTTCCTTAGTGGTTTTGCGTTTGGTTTCAATGAAATCTTCATCTCTCCTAAATCTCCCAGTGTTCCTTTCATCTCAAAGAACTTCATAGGGAACAAATATTGGAATTCATGCAACAATTCTATGATCTTAGCCATCATTTCTTCATCCTAGTAGTCCCCGACATTTGCAAACTTTGGGTTCTCTTTTGTCCTAATGTTGACCTTCCTTATCTTCAATGGCTGATTCGTTGAATCCACCAGCACATCCGGTGCTGTGAAATCCCGACTTCCTTCTGTTTCTAGAATACTGATATTCTGCAGATCATCATCATCACCTAGATCTTCTGACACATTATAACATTCCATCATCAACTGCATGTGACAATGTGTATGCGGATCCACTGATGCGATCAGCACTACCTTCAGAACAACATCGTGGATCAGCTGTAGTGAATCATGAACATCTAGATTGGCATCCACAAAAATGAAGCTAAGAGTGAAGAAAAAAATGAAGGTGAGAGTGAAGCAAACCATCAACTCCTCCCATGTAGCAATCTCTCTCCACAACTTAGTTGATATGTACCAAGATCGCGTCATTTCATCCAACATGTGGACAAAGGCATGGAACCATTAATCCTTTTGTCGTGATTCCCACAAAGTCTACAATTCAATCAGATGATCACCAAGAATATTCCACTCATCGTACCTTCCATCATGGTACTATTCTGTATCTCCAAAGAGAATTGTCATCAATCTTTGACACTGCAACCATCTAGTGATTGACTTCTTGTAGGTCTCCCACCATCGTGTTGAAGTCACCTTCAACACTTCTTCCAATGCCAGCAATCGTTGTGGTTCTGACACCTTATCTTCAAATTCAACAAGAAACTCGGTTAACTCAGGAAGTCCTTCATAACTTGGTAAATCAATGGTCTCAGTCGCGATGCAATACAGTGACTGTGTAATCAAGCCGCACTTCCTTAGCGACACCTCATGCAAATGGTTCTGCTAGTTCTCTAAAGCATCATCAGAATCAAAAGATGCAGATATAGCGCTGTGCCAACCAAGTTCCATCTCAGCAGTTGGATGGAAAAAATCTTTTTAAATATTATATGCATGATCCCATCCCATGACAACTTCATCCTTTACTATCTCAACATACCTTCTCCCTTCGTTTGGATCCATTGGAGCGATGACTCTGATTTCTTGATTCTCAAATGTCATCACACGATTCTTAACATTGATCACTGCCACAATATCATTGGCCCATCCAATCCCCAGCAACGCGGGATAGGAACCTCCATGTCAAAATCAACATAGGTTTTCATGCCTTCAACTTCCACATCCAGGTGCAGAATTCTCCCAATTGGTGTTACTCTGGCCTAGTTATCCAGTTGCAGTTGCATAAGGGACCAACTCAACGTTCGGCTCCCCATCCTTTTACTTGTTTTTCTTGTTAGAATATTAACATATGAGACTAGATCTAGGATGACTGAATCTACCTCATAGTCCCCAATATGAATATTCCCGTGCATCTCTTTCCCTGTCTTTTTCTTATGCAAAGAATTCATTGCGGAATCCTTCCTCTCTTTAGCTGGCCGATGCAATAGAGTCTCAATCTCGAAAATAGCATTAGGATCTCTTGCCATCAACAAGAAACTTTTAAAAAACTATTTCAAGGTACCATGCTGTCGTGATGGTCCTGTGAATCAATTGGAATAAAAAATAGTTGACATTTCATAGATAGGTAACTTACCAGGATTCCATCCGATCATATCACGCGCTTCAAAAAATGTTTCTTTCTAAGCATCGATGTCAAAATGTAGTACCTTTTTCTTCCCAGACAACCGAACACATGGTTGAGGGATATCAACTCCCGTCGTTGTTCCTCCCCGAGTAATTATAGCAACGTCAGCATTTTGTTTTCTCGGTTCTACAAAAATCATCACAACAATCAGTCCTTGATTATGGTTCATCGATGGATTGATAGGTTGATTTATCACCTGGTCGTTTTGGTTCTAGTTCTGAAAATGAATCTAGTTCTGCAATTGAGTCTCATTCTGCAACTGATTCTGATTCTGTAACTAATTTTGAATTGGAAATTGATTCTGATTCTGTAACCGATTCTGGTTCTGTAACTGATTCTAACTCTGGTTCAGTAACTGAGGCATGTTCCCGGCATTCCACTTCGTGATCAGCTATGGAAAATTCTCAATGATGTGATCGATAGCGGTGCAATATGTACACTTCTCCTGCAATTGTGGACAGTCCCTCTGATAATGTCCCAATATACCACAATTGTAACATTGGAAAGGTCCTCGACCTTGTCCTTCATGGAATCCTCATCATTACAGTACTGTGGTTGAGCAAATTGTTGTTGCAGTGGATTTGGATGTTGTTGAACATACTGTGGCTACTACTGAGCCATATGCATCTGATTATGATGTTTTTCTGACACAAACTATTGTTGTGGTGGCTGCGGTCAAAATTGCATCTGTGGTTGTTGCTGCGGTGCAAACTGAGGTTGAGGTGGTGGCTGTACCACCTGCATTTGTGGCTGCTATACTGCCCGATGATCCTCTCCCTTCACATATCAAGGTGCATCTTTAGTATGCCTTTTTCACAAATGAGCATCTTAATTGACAATTGTAAGGACAATAAGATCCTACCTCTTGGTATTTTGAAAAATGCCCTTCCTGCTTCGCTTTAGGACTTAGTTGTAGTAACAATGAATCGAAAATATATCCTTATAAGATACTATCGAACCAAACTTCAACGGCCAGTGATGCTTTTTTGTTGGTTTCCTACAACTCTTGAATCAACTCGGGGGTCCAGGACGTTGGATTACCTCCTTAGAAATTTTTCTTGTGATAGGTGAATCGCGCCAACCACTCATACAGAATGATTGGAAACTCACAGAAAAAGTACTTGTGAGGTCCATCATGCATATACCTTGCTAATCACTGATCCGTCATCAGTCCAGGGTTTTGATTTTCTTTCTCTATGAACTCCCTTATTTTCAGATCGAACGAATCTTGGATCTATGGTTCTGTCGGATGCCACAACGTGTCCTCCCTTCAGTCGCAACAACATCCCGACAGCAGAACCATTTGTTGACACAAACTCAATCAACAAAACCAGTCGACAAGGGTTGCCTCAATGTTGAAACCTAAACCACCGCGATATCCCTGAGCATCGGCCCAGACAGGTTTTGCCTCATTCGGCAACACCTGCATAGCAGATGAAGTCTCACTCGAGATGTTCAAGGGAGAGATGACGGAACCAAGTTTCCACATAATGAGAGAGGACAATGTGCATCACTTATCAACTTAGCGCAATATTAACAGATCTGATTATTCACCTTAAGCATTAAAAGAACCATTCATTATCATTGCACAGATCGCATCATTATATCAAAATTTTAGAAAACACATTGATGCTCATATAGATCCAACAAAATAACATCATTTAATGCAGGAAAACATTGCATCATTTACAGATCCATGTCGCACATACACATTGCATTCATGATTGAGTCGTAGAAGACAATAAAAACAAGAAAATAGAAAAGGACACAATGATTCAGCTCAACTTCCATCTTGTGATATTCCTTTCAGAAAAAATCACAGATGCTCCAAAGATGATTCACAAAGTTCTCTCCCCACACCATTCACATTTGCAATTCTACATCTACTTATAGGCTTGTGCCTTTACATTCAAGGTCCACTTAGACAACTTCCTAACTAAATCTTAACTTATTCTACAAAATAATTACCAATATCCACAAAATATGGTCCAAAACTACAAAAGATGACATAAAATATTATATTCTTCGCCTTGCGCGCCATATTAAACTTGTGCGGTGTCTTTGATCTTGTGCAATATCCGTGATGCTGCTCAACTACCTTATCAAAACCGCCTACCAACACATCGACTATATTTGAACATGGACAAATGCTCATTTGTGATGATGAGCATCAAATATTTGGGGTATGTAATTGAATCTACATGAATTCATGTCGACCGAGAAAAAGTACAGATCCTCAAAGATTGTCTCATTTCTCAAAAAATTCATGAACTAAGAATTTTTCTTGGTTTGGTGAATTTCTATCGACGATTCATACTTGGATTTAGTCACATCGCATGGCCTTTGAATAAGTTGATGAAAGGAAATAGGAAAACTGTCTTCAAATGGACACTGACACAACAACAATTTTTTGAACAAATAAAAAACAAGCTTTGTACTACACCAGTACTTGTGTTACATTATTTGCATCATCCCTTTGACATTGTGATGGATGCATCGAACCATGCTCTCAATGCAGTAATAACTTAGTACGGTCACCTAGTCATGTTTCATTTCGATACTTTCAACGACACTGTTAGAAGGTACTCAACGTATGAAAAAGAACTGAACGCCATTGTGTAAGCTCTTAAGCAATGGAGACACTGCATTCTTGGCAAGGAAAGGATCATCCTCACTTACCATAAACCTTTTCAGTTTGCTCCATCCTAGTCGAAACTACAGATAACTCAACAAGTCAAGTGGATTAATTACTTGCAACAATTTAAGTTGGTAATTAAGTATAAAAAAGGCAAAGCCAATGCCGCAGCTAAATGTCTCTGCAGACCACCCATTACTCTACTATCTACAGTGATGAGTATGCAGGGTTATGACTAGTTGGCCACAATTGTATTGGGTAGACTGTGACTTCTCTGCAATATATCGACAACTTCGGACCAACACATTGTCTACTATCGACTACTTCATAAAGGACACCTTTCTATACAAGCTTGGACAACTTTGTTTATCGACTGGTAAGCACCAACAAAAGCTCATTTGGGATGCACACTAAAACAAGACTGCAGGACATTTTGGAGTCGCAAACACACTTATTATCCTCCAAAAGTATTTCTATTAGCCTTCACTTAAACCCGACATCAACAAGTACATTCGATCATGTGTGGTTTGTGCCATTTCTAAACCGTTGAATCGATGACAAGGACTGTACACATCCATTCCAGTTCCTAGTCGACCATGGGAATCTATTTCTATGGACTAATGGATGGGATATCCTACTACCAAACATCAGCATGACGTGATATTAGTAGTAGTCAACAGATTTTCCAAGATGGATATACTCATGCTGTAAGAAGACTACGAAAACACAACAAACTACTAAGCTATTCTTTGAACATGTGTGGAAACATTATGGCCTCCCAATGACCATTATTTCTGACAGATATGCTATATTTTTCAGTACCTTTTGGAAAAATATGTGGCAACATATCGACATAAGACTTTATTTGTCGACATCCTTCCATCCATAGATAGATGGACAGACAAAAGTTTTAAATCACTTAGTTGTACAACTACTTCACATGTACAACCACAAGCATCATCGAACATGGGATGACAACCTTCCATGCATACAGTGCAACTACAATCATGCTCAACATAGCTCTACGGGAAAGAGTCCATTTGATATCTCTTACATATTTCAACCCTCAATGTCTATCGACTTAATTAGTTTCTTAACACTGTCAAATGACACCAACTTCGAAGGACAAGAAGTGGAGAAATCATTGAAATTTAGATATCACATCTACAACATCTAGAAGCAAGCATAGGACATGTTGCAACGAGCGAATGCAAAATATAAGGACCAAAATGAAAAGCATTTTATTCCTCATTCATTCCAAATTGGGGATCAGGTCTTATTACATCTAAAGAAGGAGCACTTCACTGGCCCATATAGAAATATGAAACCATTGCGATATGGTCCATACAGTATCCTTACACATATTGGAGAAAACATTTGTTCAGCTCGAAATTCTTACAAGCCTTGGCCTACATCCATTTTTCAATGTAGATCTACTTCGACCATGCCATGCACCATTATTGGAATAGAACGACTTGCAGACAGCAGAACCCAAAGAGATCCATCCATATGTTCATGAACCTCTTGTTTGTGACACCAATGTGGGATGATGCATACGCCATACAAGGATGAAATCCTTTCCCTTGTTTCAAGCGGATAAAGTTGGACAACTTCCTACGTAAGGAAAATGGTACTCTGCTACTAAAGTAACCAACAAGTTTCCTCACCTAAATGAATACACAATGGAGGCCATTGTTTCTTAAGGAAGGAGAAATGATCCAACGATAGTTAGTAGGTTGTCAGTATTCAACAAAGTCTAGCACTTCGTCTGCTTCGCCTATTCTGACTGGCTCAACAGGTTTGTCTCAATAGGTTTTCCTCGACAGGTCCGCCTCAACAGATTCGCCTCGCCAAGTTCTCCTCAACAGGTCCACCTTGACAGGACTACGATGGTTGAACTTATGAACCATTATAACTTCTTTTGTAACTGAATGTAATGGGTAGTCACCCAATCATCTCAACATCCTATATAAGCATGTACACTAATGTAATATACGTATTTCTGATTCCTCCATCTTTCATGGAGAAGAAGTAATAAATTGGTTCAAATTCTTGCATATTGTCTATTCGTATGATTTTTGTCAACCTAAGTGTATTTCCTTCTTTGTTGGTTCTTTTTATATGCTTCTGCCATAATATAGCTCAACTCATTGAGTCAACTATTGTCCCCAGCGTGCACGTGGACACATCCTGGATCAATTATGCACTACTTATTAGGCATGGAGGTGTGGTAGAGTGCAGATGGGATTTTCCTTAGTCAAGAAAAGTATGCAATGGAGATTCTGAAGAGATTCGGGATGCTAGAGTGTAAGGAAATAGCCACACCTATGGAATCACACTTGAGTCTATTGTGTGATGCTTCATCAGAGTTGATTGATGCCATGATGTATCTTTAGATGATTGGTTCATTTATGTACTTGACGAATGCGAGACCTCACATATGCTTTGTTGTGAACACATTGAGCCAGTTCCTAACGATTCCAAGACATGTTCACCTGATTGTTGTAAAGCATGTATTGAGGTAACTGAAGGGTATAGTTGGTTATGGACTTAAGTATGGTGCGAATCAAAAGATTAACCTACAGAGTTATGTTGATTGAGATTGGGCATGCAATGCCACTAATAGGAAGAGAACTTTAGGATGCTACTTCAATGTGGGATCCAACATGATCTCTTGGTTTAGAAAGAAGCAGTATTTCATGGAACTGCATACGGTCAAGGCAGAGTATGTTGTATTTTGCTCGAGCAACTGTGAGGCAGTATGGATTCGAAATCCACTATCTAACTTGTTTGATCTTTAGTTAGATGCGACTTGTATATTTTGTGAGAACCAAATTTGTGTGAAGTTGTCGGAGAACCCAGTGTTCCATGAAAAGTTGAAGCATATCAAGATCAACTACCACTATATATGAGATATGGTGCAAAGAGGAGCAGTGAAGTTCTAGTACATGGCGAAGGTGTTGGAGTATCGAGTACCTCCACATGGTATAACCGCTGTACCTCTAGGAATATAAAACAAGTGGTTTAACCACCACTCCTGGTGATAGGGCCTTGTGCTAGGTTTCAAATGTTCACCATCATCTGCAGGTTTTGGTGTAACGGCAAACCTTACATGGTATCAGAGCAGAGGTCTCAGGTTGAATTCCCCCGAGCTACGCCGGAGGCGGGGTGTTGGAGTATCGGGTACCTCCACATGGTATAACCGCTGCACCTCTTGGAATATAAAACAAGTGGTTTAACCACCACTCTTGGTGATAGGGCCTTGTGTTGGGTTTCAAATGTTCACCAACATCTGCAGGTTTTGGTGTAACGGCAAACCTTACAGAAGGATGAGCAGATAGTTGATGTGGTGACCAAGTTACTAGTTAGAGTGAATTTTGAGTACTTCAAAGAGAGACTTGGTGTGATCTAGAATGAGGTCCCTAGAAATAGGGAGTGACGAGTTCTAGAATGGTTGGAGATGCAGGTTGTCCTTAAAAGTAATCAATCCCGTCGTGCTCTCATGCTAAGATATGATGAGAGACTGGAAGATGCAGATGCACTAGAACGAGATCCCATATGGAAAGAGATATAGGTTGTCCCTGGATGTAACTAGTCATGTTGTAGAATGCAGGTTTTTCTGGGACATAATCAATCATGTCAAGTATTCCTTAGATGTAATCAGTCCTGACGTATAATGCAGGTTATCCTTGGATGTAGTGAGTATTGGAAAGTTATCCTCAGATTTAATTATTCCAATCGTAGAATCCAGGTTATCCTTGGATGTAATAAGTCCTTGAGGTTGTTTTCTGATGTAATCAGTCCTGGAATAGAATTCAAGATATCCTTGAACGTAATCAGTCCTTGTGTGTATCCATGTTGGAGATGATGAGAGGTCACAAGGAACTTGGTGTGCACCTAGGAGATTCTCACATAATGGAAGATGTAGGTTGTCTTGGTGACGTAATGAGTCCTAGTGTGCTCCTATGTCGGTAGAATGAAGGTTGGTCGTGGAAATACGTAATACACTTGGTGTGATCCTAGGATTTTCTTGCATAGTGGAAGATGCAGGTTATCTTGGTGACGCAATGAGTCCCGATGTGCTCCTATGTTGGTAGAACACATGTGGTATGTGGTATGCATCTGGGTTGTGCTCCACATATGATGATGAGGTGATATGGATATGACAAGATGACGTTAGGAGACTCATGTGAGTGCAGTGGCAATGTAATGGACAATCCTGGGTTGTACCTATGTGATGGATTTCTTGTGGATATGATGGAGACCTATATGAGGACTAGGACTACACCTAGCATGAAACAGGGATAGCTCTGTAGAAACTTTTGATGAGAGATAGACCCGACATATGTCACTATCCAATGATCGACAATATGAGGACTATGGAAGCATATACGATGATGACTCAGTGATGATGACGTGACCAGATGTGTTGATGATTTTGGTGAAAGAATACCTTACTAGTTACCAATACAACAACAATGTGTTGGCACAAGAAGTGTTTGCATACAAAATTTGGTAAATCGGTCGATGGAAATGATTCCTTTCCAAATTATGCAAGAAAGGATCCCACGTGGAGTGACCAATTTGACGAAGTTGCCGATAGATATGTAGAAGAGTGTATATGTTGAATCATTTGTAGAGAACATGAAGGACGTGTATGACCAGGTAAGGAGACAGCTGGAAAAGAGAAATACAACATATAATATAAGAGAATAACAATGAATATGACTACATTCGTTTGTTGAAGGTGATTGGTTTACACACATCTCAGGAAGGAAAGTTTCCCAAGATGGACATATTATAAGTTGAAATTGAAGAAAATTTTGTTGTGTAGGATTCTTAGGAAAATATCAGATAATTATTATGTATTGGAGATTCTATAAAATTAAACATTTCATCGACATTCAATGTTTCTGATTTGTATAAATACAAGGATCGACTAGCAGAGAAGAACTGACTATCAAATGGAAGGATCAAATGTCGAGCCAACATGAAGAGTGAATTTCCAAAGTTTTTGTTCGAGTACACAGGGTACTCCCAAAAGACCAAACACCTTGATCAACCACTTCACACAAATAGATCACAGATCAACACACCAATGTTTGTCACATGGTTAAAATTGTCGAGAGGGAAACAGTCCACGACCCTAGCCAAATAGCTACTTAGAGCAATTTATTATGAAAAAGAAAGAAAGTTACATATGAGCTTCTCATAATCGATCAACTAGCCAAGGACCCTCCATGCTCTTTAAATAGAGATCATGGACCAATCAAGTGTTAAGCCACAGATCAATGGTAGGTATGATATAAGAGAAGTTGAACCGTCGGATCACATTATGTATAGAACATATCATGACTATTGGATTAGAATATTTACAAATGCATACTAATGCATACTAAAGAAACACACTTTACCTAACAGATATATTACACAAGTTGATCTTAACTAACTCCTAAGTGTCTAAATATCCTAACATCTCCCCTTAAGAACAACTTGGGATAGGATTGAAGGATTTACAAAAGTGACACTATTAGGAGAAGGAAGGAGGAATTAGAGCTTATCCCCCCTTAAGGACACATTCTTGAACTCCTAACATAGATCAAAGTTTAGAAAACTTCGCTTCTGTAAGAGACTTGGTGAAGATGTCTGCAACTTGATCATCTTTAGGGCAATAGAGCATTTCAAGAACATGATCATGAACAAGATTTCTGATGAAGTGCATGTGTATCTCAGTGTGTTTGCTGCGTTGATGTAGAACTGGATCTTTGGAAAGCTTCATGGCACTTTGATTGTCACACCAAAGTGGAGTAGGATGTTGCTGCTTGAATCCAAACTCTGAAAGGATCTGTCGAAGCCATAAAGCTTCCTGACTGGCATTAACTGCGGCTCAATATTATGCTTCTACTGAAGAAAGAGCAAGTGCTTGTTGTTTATTACAAGCCCAAGTGACAGGTCTAGATCCCAAACTGAAAACATAACCTATAGCAGACTTTCGATCATCAGGATTGCCAGCCCAATCTCAATTAGTAAAACCAACCAACAAAGGTTTCCCCCATGTACTGTAATGAATCCCAAATTGAATTGTACCTCGAATATATCGAAGTATTCTTTTTGCTGCTTTCCAGTGACTTTCATGAGGAGTTTGCATATAACGGGAAACACGACCAAAGATAAAGGAAAGGTCAGGACAGGAATGAGTAAAGTATAAAAGACTACCAATAAGCTGACGATACAAGGTGGCATATACTTCACGGGAAGTACAAGTGGTAGAAAGTTTGACTCCAGACTAGAAGGGAGAAGGGGCTGGTTTACAATCTTCCATATGAAAGCGACAAAGAAGGTCACACGCATACTTAGACTGGGAAAGAAATATTCCTTCTTTGGTTTGCAAGACTTGGAGACCAAGAAAATAATGCAAATGTCCTAAGTCTAACATTTCAAAATTTTGCTTAAGACTAGATTTCACATGGGTTATAAGTTTAGGGTCTCTACCAGTAAGAATAATATCATCAACATAAAGAACAAGTATGATGAGATGGTTTCCTAGTTTCTTGGTATAGACATTGGGGTCATAATGGCATCTAGAAAAACCAGTGTCAAGGAGAAAGCTATCCATTTTGGCATAACAAGCTGTAGGAGCTTGCTTAAGGCCATATAAGGATTTCTTAAGAAGACAGACAAGGCCAGAGTTATCCTGAACATATCCAGGAGGTTGTTCCATGTAAATTTCCTCCTATAAATCACCATGTAAAAAGACAGACTTGACATCCATTTCATGGACTTCCCAGTTATGTAAGGCTGCAAGGGAAAGAACAAGGTGGATGGAATTCATTTTTGCAACATGAGCAAAGGTTTCATTGTAGTCAATCCTTTCAACTTGGGAAAAACCTTTGGCAACTAACCTTGCCTTAAGTCTTTCAACACTTCTATCCAATGCATACTTAGTTATATAGACCCATTTACATCTAACAAGTTTTCTTCCTTTTGGAAGAGGAACAAGATCCCAAGTATCGTTCGCCATTAAGGAATGATATTCTTCATCCATAGCTGCATCCCAATCTAGATTTCCTAAAGCTTCTGCAAAAGTTTCTGGATCATGATTGTCGAAAACTTGATCCAAAAGAGAAGAGGCTCGCTGAAACTAAGAACGTGTTTGACGTTGATCTCTAGGATCACCGGCAAGATCACCAGTTGCTTCACATGTTGAACAGACCCATCGAGGAAGCATTGGTGCTGGTGCAGTTGGAGGAACATGAGAAGGCGGAGGTTGATTTTCATCCTCACTGTCATCATCAGAAACTGGAGTTGGAAACCTGTCAAGGAAGTTAGAAGAAGAAGAAGAAGGCACAATTGGAGAATCAGGCTCGCAGGCCAAAGATGGAACACCCGCCAAGTTATACTCACAAGCCAAGAGATTTTCATCAAATTTAACATCTCTTCTAATGATTATATCATGAGAATGTGGCTAAAGAATTCTATAGCCTTTTACATCTTTAGAATATCCAACAAATATGCACTTTTCACTTTTAGGCTGTAATGCTTTTCATTTTTCATCCGGAATGTGAGCCCATGCTTCACAACCAAACACACAGAAGTGACTTACATCTGGTTTAATTTTACTCCATGCTTCTTCTGATGTTATATCTTGTAAAAATTTAGTGGGTGTGCGATTAACTATGTAATTTGCATAATTTATGGCCTTAACCCAATATTGAAGACTTAGTCCCTTAGATTGGATCATACAATTAGCCATTTCTTTTAAAGTGCAGTTCTTCCGTTCAGCTACACCATTTTGTTGTGTTGTATATAGAACAATGTGCTATTGTTGGATTCCTTGTTCAGTGTAGAAAGTAGTGAACTTGTTGTTAACATATTCTCTTCCATTGTTAGATCTTAACTTAATAATTTGATGACCATATTGTTTTTCAACAAGTGCCTTGTAGGCCAAGAACATGTCAAATACTTTGCTCTTAAGTTTTAGGAAGTAAACCCAAGTGCATCTGGAGTAGTCATCAATGAAAGTTAAGAAATATTTGAAACCTGAAAAGGATACAGATAGAAGAGGGCCACACAAGTCACTATGAACAAGCTCCAAGGGAACCGAGGCATTCCAAGAGGCATGTTTGTCAAAACTGTCCCGATGATGTTTTTCGAGTACACAATCGAAACAAACACCATCCTTGCAAGATACCATCAGAAGACTCATCACCATATTGTCTTTATATAGTTTTTGCAATGAGCAATAATTTAAGTGACCAAATCGCTCATGCCAAAGTTTGCTCAAGTTATCACTATGAGCAACAAAAATTGAGGAAAAGGTGATGACCCAAAGTTGTTAAATTTGTATAACTTGGTAATATCATCAACAGTTCTAGTAGCAAGGACATTTTGAGGATTTTTAAAATCCTTGATTACAACTTGGTGAGGTGTAAACGTTACAGTTTTACCTTCACCCGAATGAGTAATTTGATAGACTGATAACAAATTGCATGAAATTTTTGGAACACATAGTACATCATTGAAATGACCATTTTCTACTAGAACTGTTCCAGATGCTACAACACTTAGAGATCTATCATCGCCAACAAATATTTGCTTGGTGTTACATTCATGCATAGTAGAAAAGATGGCTTGATCCTTAGCCATATGATAAGATGGTCTAGAATCAATGAGCCATTCATTTGAAGTAGAAGAAGAAGATGCAGTATAAGAGTAACAAGAAGCACAAAGTACATGTCCATAAAAGGTAGATTCTGAAGACGAATCTAGGTTGATGTGGTGCTTCATCATTGCTGCTTCCAAGGCTGCCATCTTCTTGAAACACTTAGATTCATCATGATCCTTTGACATTTTTTAAAGAAAGAGCTGACTGAGAGGGTTTGGGACCCTTGTTGTTTGGCTTATTATTATGAAAATTTTGTTTCTTGGGAGGCTTAGACTTTTCTTTCTGTTGGGACAATAAGGCTTTCCCAGATGTATCCACATTGTTAATTATTCCAAGATGAATGAGCTTATCTTGCTCTCTAATTAAGGAATCACAAAAGGATTCAAGACTAGGCTCTTGATAGCAGCTAGCTGCAGTCAAGGATTTTTTCATGGAGTAGAATGTAGATACAAAAACATAATATGCAGGTCCAAGTTTGGAAAGAATATGATAAATACATTGTTTGTCTTCTTTCTTAATATTGCACTCTCCACATAAGAGTCTAAGAGTTATATACTTAGATAAATAGTCTTGAATGCATGAAAAATCATTTGGATTCAAGGAAATCAACTCATTCTCAAGTTTATGACCCCAAATTTCATTATGTTTACCAAACACATATTCTAACTTTTCCCAAGCTTTATCAAGTTCATCAATTCCAGATATGTGGAAATGCAAATTAGTAGAGATTGACATCCCAATGAATCCATGAGCTTTATCACATCTATTTGCCCATTTAATTTTCTTATCATCATCAGTGAGTTATGTTTCTTTCCCGGAGGTTATCCTGAAAAGTCCCCTACTTCGCAGAACATCCTCCATATGAGATTTCCATGAGAAATAGTTAAAACTTGTAAGTATAATATCACAAGGGGCGGCCATATTATAAATTAATGGCTGAAAGAACAAAAACTAACCATTTGGATGCAAAGAGCTCAAAAAAGTATGCGGTTTTAAAAAAACCGACACTAAAAAATGATTTTGGATAATGAAGTTATGCTTGATCAAAGAAAATGTTGAAGATGTCCCCAATAGTGACGTGGAAGATATTAACTTGACCAACTAAAAAAAGAACCCCCCTCTTCCCAAGATCAACCTTTGACAATCACTTTACAATAAAATTGCTTTTAAGTGAATCACTTTTGTAGAATAAGTAATGTTCACTTTTACAATAATGTTACTTTAAATAGTGCGGAAATAACTTAAAAAAATTAAGTGACTCACTTTTTATTTTGTTTTATTTAAGTGAGATGCACTTTTACAATAAAGTAACTTGAAAATAGAAATTACATGCACTAAAAAGTAGCTTAAGAAGACTTGAACTCAAGACCTATTAAGGAATAAAGCAATTTTGGACCAAGTGAGCTAAGTTTAAAAGGTACATAAAAGAATGGAAAGAGGAAGGGTTTTTTTTTTTTTTTTTTAACTCTTCTCTCTCGTTCTCCGTGCTTGCCTTTTTTTTTTTTTGCAAATCACAAAAAAAAAACTTTTTCCACACAATGGGGTTAGATCTTGATTAGATTACCCGGAAAGCCTACGTTTTCAAGGTTTCTCGTTGTTTTTTATTTGCCGTGATCGCACAAGGTGCACGGTAAAGAACATACGTAGCCGAGAAGATAAGAAAAAAAAAACTTTCCTTTACTGTTTCTAATTTGCCGCAATCACGCAAGGTGCATGGCAAAGAGCATATGCAGCTAGGGAAGGAAACAGTCCGAGACTAAAATAGTAAAGATCCAATAATAAAACTGATAAAATATGAGAGATTTAAAAATAAATAAAACAAATCCGTCACTATAACATTATACCTTTAGATTTGCTGAAATATGTGTTTCTGGAACAAACAAAAAAAAAATCAGTGAAATGAAAACTTTTTCCCAATGAAAATGGTGATCCTAACACAATGGAACAACTCCCACAGGCCACAAATGCACATAAAATATAGAACCATAAACCCTTTCAAAGTTTTGGCAACATCGGTTCCAAATCTTGATCAAAACCGAAAGCGGCTCTTCATAAACGCTCTGATACCATGTTCGGGTACACATGGTACTCCCAAAAGACCGAACACCTTGAGCAATCGCTTCACACAAATAGATCACAAATCAACACACCGATGTTTGTCACGTGGTTAAAACCCTCGAGAAGGAAACAGTCCACAGCCCCGGCCAAATAGCTACTTGAAGCAATTTATTATGCAAAAGAAAGAAAGTTACATATGAGCTTCTCATAATTGATCAACTAGCCAAGGACCCTCCATGCTCTTTAAATAGAGATCATGGACCAATAGGGTGTTAAGCCACGGATCAATGGTAGCTATGATCTAAGAGAAGTTGAACCCTCGGATCACTTTATGTCTAGAACATATCGTGACCATCGGATTATGATATTTACAAATGCATACTAATGCATACTAAAGAAACACACTTTACCTAACGGATATATTACACAAGTTGATTTTAACTAACTCTTAAGTGTCTAAATATCCTAACAGTTTTGGAGGAACGTGTCATCAGCCGAACATGAAGTACCAGAAGAAAAGAGTATCTAGTTTGATGGGAAGGTAAATAAATTAAGGTAACAACGTGGATTTCAGAAGAAGAGTTCAATCAGAAGACAGAGAAGTCTGGTTTCTTTGAACCTAGGGAGGATGATGCAAGGGCATCATGGCCCTAGATAAACTATTGAAGCTGAAGCTGACATATCTGACTAGGGGATGACCAGTGACCCCTAGCAGAGAGAAGTCTGGAAATCAAAGCCAACGAAGTTGGGCGGTTGACTTAAAGTATAAAGTAGTCGACACAAAAAGTAAGTTGGAAGATACACTAATGAGTGAGCACAACGAGGAAATAAATAGTTGGAAATGAACGAGTTGTTGGTCGAAAACTGATGGGTAACACAAACTGACTAGTTTAACATTTATATCACCATGTGGATGTATTTGCATAAATAAATGAGCAGTTATGGCGATAGTTGAAGAATACCAGGTGGCGCAAGGAGATGAAGCAATTATAGGTACTATCTAAGGAAGATATGAACTGTTTGGAACTTTCGAGGACCTTCTAGAAGGATATTTGACTGAACCATAAAGGATATAAATAGATGATTTCATGATAGACGGGGTTGTTGTCCTTGAGTCTAAGGAGAGAACTATGAATATTGTGTGCAACAGTTGCTTCGATTGACTAATAGAGAATCGACTCTAAATGTAACTACTTATGTAAACTTCATCGTAGAGATTAATAAAATCCATAATCCTTGGAATTTCTCTGTGTTGACTTGTGTGTGGGTATCCAATTTTGTTTATGTTGTGTACTTTGATCTGCAAACTCGCCACCTAAGTGGTTTCTGTTTACATCACTCTCTCAGCATGAATAAGGAAATATGTCATCCAGTTTGTCATGGCATGCTAGATATGGTACACTAAATTATAATAGACTTTGCTTGTTGAGAAAGAATGGAATTTGTATTTTCCCACCATTCCTAAGAAGATGAACAAATATGATGCATACACATTAGGAAAACATAGTAAGTAGACTTTGCAAGACTCAAAATTCAGAGCATGTAGAAGTTAAAGTTGATTCACTCGTACCTATGTTTCCCCATTCCTATTGCTTATGCCAATGGTAATAAATATCTCATGGCATTTGTTGACGACAACACTAGAATGTGTTGTGTATACTTGTTCAAGAAAACATTTGAAGAGTTTCAAACATTCAAAAAATTCCATGCGTGGATAGAAAATCAAGCACAATCTCATATTGGCACACTTTGTACTGATAATAGAAAAGAATACACTTCTAATGATTTTGAATTTTATCATTTTCAACATGGGATTGCAAATCAAACTACATTTCCTTACAACCCTCAACAAAATGGTGTGGTAGAAAGATTGAATAGAACCATCATGAATATGGTATGCTCTATGATGTTTTTGAAGAATGTCAAACTAATGTTTTGGGGTGATGCAACAATGTGTGTAGTCTATTTGAGAAATAGAAATCTATCTCATGCTCTTGAAAACAAGACTCCACGTGAAATGTGGTATGGTCAGATCCCTTCGATGAGGCGTCTCGGGTTTTTGGTTCCTCCTGATATTCCTTGACACCAAAGGAACAAAGAGACAAGCTTAGTGCTCGAAATAGAAAATGCATTTTCTTGGGTTATTTAGACACCTTCAAGGTATATTGTCTTTACGATGAGGTAAACAAGAATTTTATTATTTCCAGAGATGTCGTTTTTCTTGAAATTAATAAAAATAAGGAGTCTATTGAAAGACAGCTTGACCTTCTAGAGAAATTTTCCCATGTAAAGACATATTATGAAGTTTATAATGAAATTCCACATCTTGAAAGGGTATCCCTATCTTGTATCAATATCTGGAATTTCCTTTGAAGCACCAACACCCCCTCATGAAGAAACTCATGAAGAATAAGTTCCCTCCATTTCACCTGAATAGGAGGTTCAAATTGATGATGTGATTGAAAGAATTGGAAGACTAAATCTTGAAGAAATGAACCAACACCCGTAGATCAACTTGGACCATCATGGAAAGTTCCAAAATGTACAAAAAAGACACTTGAAGGTGTCCATCCATATGATGTCGGAAAGATGGGAACATGAAGTTCAACTAGACAAGAAGATGGAGGAGATGGAAATAATTCAAGTGATGCAGAAGACATTGATGTCTCATTTGATTAATAATTGAATTTTTCAGCTAAATTTGAACCAACTTGGTTTGAAGAGGATTCTACTCCTTATTAGTGGAAATATTCCATGCATAATGAGTATGATTTGATCATAAATAATGGAACCTAGAAGCTAGTTGACCCTCCAGTTGGAAACAAACTAGTTAGTTGCATGTTGGTATACAAGAACAAATTTAGATCAAATGGATCACTTGACAAGCATAAGGTGAGGCTGTGGTGAAAGGTTGTGCACATTAGGAAGGAATTGAATATGAAGAGACATTATCTCCCACAACAAAATTGGCTACCATCAGCACCTTATTGTATTTGGAAGCACAAAATGGGTGGAAATTTCATTAGATGGATGTGAAAACAACTTTCTTGAATGGAGACTTCAAAGAGGATGTCTTCATGTCCCAGGAAGAAGGCTTTGTTGTGAACGGGAAAGAAAATAAGGGATGAAATCTCATCAAGTCATTGTATGCCCTGAAACAAGCACCTCGTGCATGTTATAAAAATCTAATCAAGCATATTTTGAAGTTAAATTTCAAACATTATAGTCTTAATGACACAACATTATTTGTAAAGAAAGTTGGAATATTTGTTGTGCATCTTGTGGTCTATGTAGATGACCTTTTGATGACATGGAACAATGAAAGTTATATTGCATCCATAAAAAAAAAATTTGAAGAAGGGATTTGAAATGATAGATCTAGGACTCCTTGACTACTACCTTGGAATCAAAGTGACTCAACATCCTAATTACATATTCATCTTCTAGAAGAAGTATGTTGGAGAACTGTTTAACATATTTTTGCATGATAGAATGCAATCCTCTCTCAACTCCAATGGAATAAAAGTTGAAGCTCACATTGAATGAAGGAAAAGAATTTGAGGATGCAACCAAGTACTGAGAGATTGTAGGAAGCATCATCTACCTTACCACCACTAGACCAGATATTTCATAACAAGAAACCTTTCAAGGTTCATGCACAAACCTTGTGAAGGGCAATAGCTTGCTGCTAAAATAGTTCTAAGATACTTGAAAGGGACTCAATTACTCTAAGGTGGATGAATTAAAACTTATTGGGTACTCTAATTCATAATTTTTTAGAGACAAAGAGACTGGAGTGTCTACTTCTGGATAGACAATGAGTCTTGGATTAGAAGTTGTCTCCTGGAGATCACGCAAATAGCCAATTCTTGTAGATTTGACAACAAAGGAAGAATATGTGGTTGCTTCAAAAGAAATGAAAGAGGTTTTGTGGCTTAGGGAGATAGTTGAATATTTGTAGGAAAAACAAGAGAACTCAACTTCCTTATTTATTGACAACACTTCTACAATCAAGTTGGATAAGAATCCTACATTCCATGATCAAACAAAGCACATCAACACAAAGTACCATTTGATTCGGCATCATGTAGAGGCCAAGACAATCCATCTACAACATTGTTCCACAAACAAGCAAATTGCAAATATCTTCATTAAAGTGCTTAGACGATAAAATTTTAAAAGGTTTAGAAACATGCCCTGACTTACAAACACCCCTTCAGATTAAGGGGGAATGTTGGAAACCTAATTTTACGAGATTAGTTTCCACAAAATAAATTGTAAATACTTGAAGAAGGAGAACAGTCTCCTAAGGAATCCAAAGAGTCTATTGGAAGGTGAAGTCCAATAGTCATATCCTTTGTATAAATAAATGATTTATGATCATGAACAAAGCTTCTGGGAGTTATTCGCTAAGAAAATTGATGAAGCTCCCTATTCATGTAGGTTCCATGTTATCAACAAATCAATGTCCCAAGACTCAACAAAAGGTATAAGACATGTTATGTGTTCCCTATGCTAGTGTTGTAGGAAGTTTGATGTATGCTATGGTATGTATGTGACAAGTTGTTTCCCATGTAGTAGGGATTTTGAGATTGAACTTTGCCTTACAATCTTAGTCTCTATAGCCATTTAATGTTCCCAAGTTTCTCAATATCTTAGATAAACCTTGTGACCGTTATTAATATTGCATTGTGACCTTTAATGGTATTGCAACTTCAAAGTTTTTGAACCATAAATCAAAATCATAATTTTTAAAACCTCCATTTCAAGTCACCTTTTTTTTGAAGGAATGCACATTGCGGGAAATGCTTCAGGCATTCCCCCTCATTTCGAGGATGGTACTTAGGGTAAACCATTGAATTACAATTTTGGCAACCTAACCTAGTGAACACATCGAGTGAGGCCTATACTATGCACAACGAGGACTTGACCATGTGACCTCTGCTTGCAATTCATGGCACTTAAGCATCCATGCTAACCCACTAGGCTAATTTTGACTAACCTACATACACTACCAAAACCATTACATCGTGAAACATGAGAAAGAAAAATATTGACGGAGAGTAAAATGATTTGTTTTAACTCAAAGGTGTATAGATAATATGAATAAGCATTGTTGATAAAGAATTAGGGATCCCCTCTATCATTTGATTGCTAAGTTTATGAAAATGCACATATCCATTTATACAAGTGTTTATACTTTACCTCTCCGAATTTGAAACTATAACCTACCAAAACAAAACATCTTACTCTTGAACATTAAATCCACACATGTTGTCACCACTCCCCTCCAAATTTGACTCTATGACTTCTTAAAACAAAAGCACATATTCTTTACCATTAAAACATTCATTTCATCACTCACAATATGATGCATATAATATACTAGTTAATTGGATATTAAACCATTCATGTCACCACTCAAAGTAGGATACATATACTAGTTAATTGGATATTTGGAAAGATATTTATCTTCAATGTTAAAATTTATATACTTAATAAGCTTCATAGTTACCCATATTAAGGGGACTCGTATGTGATTTATTTTTGATTTGGCAGTTGTATGATTTATTTTGATGAGGCAGATTAAAAACCGGCTATCTTCAACCATAGTAACCAAAATGTTACAAAGTTTCGTAAGGGCGATTGAAATTAGCTCAACAAAAAAGATCTGTAATTCTAATTTATCTGGTGTTTAGATTATGCTGTTGAGGTCTTAAATCCATCTAAAATTCCAAAAATAAATCCTTACATCGCGGTTAAACTGATGAGATTACATTTTATCAGATGATAAAATCCAACACCGGAAAATGGTCGTTCTGAAATCCAAATCGGGAGTACCCTTTATCGCATACCGATATGCGATGAGGTAAATTAATAATTTTAGTATATAGAATTACGATGTTCAATTATATTCTTTATGGCCACGAAGCACAATACCTGCCGCCCATTGAGATAAATAACCCGACTGGCATTAGCATTCTTTGGCCATTCGCCGTCTTCAAATTCAGCCATGTTGATCACAAATTTCTACTCCCCTTTTCTAAGCCATGGACATCAAACTGCTCATCCAACTCTGGGATGGAAAGCCTCTAATCTAGATAAAATAACTCAAACAGCCCCAGCAATGCCCATTTCAAGGACCCAGTCAAGGAAACCATATGGAATTCTTGTTGCAAGATGCTGTTCCTCTACGGCTCCTAAGCTCAAGGACCAACTGTTATCTACAATTGCAGCCTCTAATGGCACCATAAGCGAGGATTCCATGGCTCTCATATCGTCTCTGGGGAAGCTCAACCCCAATCCAGATCTCAGACTTGTTTCTCATCTCTACAATGGCTGCTTCGAATTAATCAGTGGGTCCTTCAAAGACACCGGCAAGCCTGGGGAAGCTCAGAAAATAGTGGAGAAAACAGCTACTCTCGGCAGGGTTACTTTCAATGCCTTCAAGCCAACTGACATTGAGGTTCAGATGAAACAAACTTATAACCATGTGGGCATAGAGGGCGAAGAGGCTTACAATCTGCTAATCCAATTCTCAGTCACTTCAGATGGTATATCCCCAATGGAAGGCATGTTCATAAACAGAGCTGTGTATAGCATATCTGGTTCAACCAGGATGGATGTCAGATTTGAGTCTTCTGCTATGGTTCCTCTTAATCCTCAGAGGGATTTGGATTCATGGCTTAAGCTCTTCAAGGATGTCAATCCCACTATGGATGAAGAAGGATCTGCAATAGTGGCTCTGCCCCCTGCCAAAGGCTCTCTTGACTATATTTATCTTGATGATGACCTGAGAATTACAAGGGGAAATAGAGGAGCAATCGTTGTTGTTAAGAGGCTACAGAACAAAGTCATCCATCTTTGAGATGTGATTCCAATTCTGTAAGTATTGATGGCCCATAACTGTTCATGTAGTAAGTAAATCTATTAGCAGTAGGAAGTAGATATAGTTGTTCACTATTAGCCTAGATTTATTCCCAGTTGTTGGTGAAAATAAGTCTGGTGAAAATAAGAGGCTACAGAACAAAGTCATCCATCTTTGAGATGTGATTCCAATTCTGTAAGTATTGATGGCCCATAACTGTTCATGTAGTAAGTAAATTTATTAGTAGTAGGCAGTAGATATAGTTGTTCACCATTAGCATAGATTTATTCCTTGGTGAAAATAAGTCTGGTATTTGCTCCAAGTTGGCAGTGAAAATAACTGTGTTTAACATCAGGCTTCTGTTTAAAAAGCCAACACGACTCTTGTTTTAAATATGAATCAGTATAATCAACTAAATATTGGTTGGTTATTGCTTCCTAAAGGAATGCCCTTACCTGGCAAATCTTTAAAACTAGATCAGACCCAATTCGGTTTTGTTACAGGCATCAATGTCTTTGGTATTATTTTTCAAATCAACATAAATCCATGATAAACTCGGAGTTGCATGCAAACCAGTTTCAAACTGATGTATCAATTCACAATGCATATAATCATAGGCGGGACAATTGATAAGCCCCCTCTTTTAACTCTTAGAATAGCTTCACAAACCTTTCAGTTCATTGGGGCATTGTTTTGTTCTCGTTCTTCACCAAACTATTTGTTTCGTTCATGAGTAGTCTCAAGACTTTCAGTAAAGCAAACTATGCATATATATATCCCTTGTATTTTTAAACCTTTTAATGGTACTAATTTATGATTTAACTGTTTTTAAACTTCAATATATCAGTATAAAAAAAAATTAGAGAATAATATAAAGGTTTATCTTAGCTTTTTGTTATTAGTTTCTTTATTTGGTTTCTCTTTTGACACAGAGAAGGGGAAGCATGATATTGACAACTTGGATCTTTTTGTCTCATTAGAATATGCAAAACAATTAGTGTGGTTGGCATTTTCATTAATCTTCAAACAACTCATTAGTTAAATTATCAGCATAGATCCATCTTAAACACAGATTTATTAAGTAAGAAATTTAATCTCTTTAGGTGCTTGATAGATTGGGTTTAAGATGGATCTATGTAGGTTTTAATTTTTTAGCTTTTGTTTACATGACAAAATCTCCCACATACTGAACTGTGGAGTACCTCTGTGCAAAAAATATAGAAGAAAAAAATAAAAAGTAAAAATGTAATCCACCTATTTACATAATTTTCATTCAGAGCTTGTAAAAATTGTGTTATATCACTATTCTAGGATATTTGAAATGTCAAGAAAAAAAGTATATCGAAGATACCTAGTGAAACTAGGGGTTTTTTTCAATTGGAAAAGTGTATAGGGAAGGGTTAAACCAAAGGTTTTGGGAGGTATTCTTTAATATCTAATGAACTAGCTACCAAATGACCAGCAACATTGACAACAACTGATTAAACTAACCACTTGAACTAGAATATAGAGGTATTCTTTAATATCTAATGAACTAGCTACCAAATGACCAGCAACATTGACAACAACTGATTAAACTAACCACTTAAACTAGAATATAGACTTGAACTAGAATATAGAAGAACAGACTCACTATATGTGATTTTTGTCTTTTATTTTTTAAATAATTCCCTATTTCTTGAATAAATGAGCAACCATAATGAGACCCACATACTCACCATATGAGCCAGTTGAAGTAAACTCCCATTAGTTTATGCTCAACCACAGTGAGACCCAGATACTCACCATATGTTTTTAAGTAGCTCCCTATTTCTGGAATAAATGAGAAAAAGTACAAACCGACAAAAATAATTGAGCCAGTTGAACTAAACTCCTAGTAACTAAACTCCTACTAGTTTATGTTCACCAACACTGAGACCCACATACTCACCATATGTTTTTACTAGTGAATACTATATGTAATTTTAGGTTTGTTATATCCAAGGGTATTGTATCCAAAGTTTTAGAGAAATGGATATTGTATCCAAAGTTTTAGAGAAAGCTGCTTTATATTCTGTGTTCTTTGGGGGTGTCTTTATGTGTATCTATACCTATTGCATTTGGATCGGTCCACGTCTTAAAAAAAAAGTGCTTTTTGAAGCCTCTACCTTCTGCAAAAACATTTGCACAGGAGGTACTTTTTGAAGCCTCTACCTTCTGCAAACACCTTCGTAGGAATTCTCTTTTTGTTGTGGACTACCTTCTGCAACAACATTTATAAGAATTCTGTCTTTGTTGTGGGACTACCTTTTGCTACAACATTTGTAGGAATTTTCTCTTTGTTGTGGGACTATCTTCTGCAACAACTTTGTTGTGGGACTACCTTCTGTAACAACAACATTTGTAGGAATTCCCTCTTTGTTGTGGGACTGAGACTGTTTGCCAATAGTATTTGGGAGATCACATTAGTCTTTGCTACAGGCTGCAGCACCTCGACCTTTTCCTAACGGAGTAGTTCTTCACTGCAAGGTCTCCATCTTTTACCAATAGCACATCATAGGAGCTCACTCATCGGTACCAAGAATCTTGGTTTTGCTGAAATCATTTGTTGGCGTCACTCTCGATCGTGGGATTTCTACTTCTACCAGCATATGTGGGAGTTACCCCTTCGCTATGAATATTCGTTCTTTGAAGCCTTGTAGGCCTCCATGGAACTACAGAATGAAAAAAATGAAGGAAAACAAATAAGTGGAACATGAACATTGACCTAGTATTGTAACCATTTAACAACAACAATGCCCTTGGACATGTACATAATGCCTTTGCATCATTGTCTTAAGCTAATATATAATGTTTCTAATTTTTTTTTAAAACAGCTTAGATCCAAATTCTGGGCTCTATCTCAAGATCCAAATTCTAGGCTTTATCAAGCGCCCAGAGAGATCAATCTCTCCAGATGTAAACCTCTCTTCTCAACTATTTTTTCATTGCAATACGTTAAGAGAGGTTTATTTATTGCCTTTTTTATTTATTGCTTTATTTTTTTATTTATTTATTAATAGATGTGCATTTGGATGAAAATATAAAATATGCTTTTAATGAGGATTTGACTTTGCCTTTATATATTTTCAACACCCTTACAAGCCACCATCAATTAAGCTAATGGTATAACCAAATATTTATATATTTTCAACACCGAAGGCAGCCCATGGTTTTGTGGCAAACCACCATCAATTAAACTTTGTTTAAAAGAGAAAAGCATTTCCACTAGTAGTTGGGCAAGTAATTTGCAGAGTAGTTGCGCAATAAATTTTTATTATTTTTATTTATTTATTTATTTATTGCATATCACTATCCCTTGTTTTATTTATACAAAGCATAAGATATTTAGAATGGAAACGACATGACTTTTAATTTTAATTTTGTATAGGCGGACATGTTGGGTATAAAATTTATTTTTATTTTATTCAAATGTCACGTACAAACTTGACAACGTCTTCTCCATACTGGGCTAGAGAGCCTCTCACCGCAATGGGTATAAAATTTATGATTATTTTATTCAAGCGTCATGTACAAACATGACAACATCTCCCCCATAATGGGTTGGAGAGTGCTCTCCGCGCAATGATAATTATATAAAAATAAAATTATTTCTCTTATTATTTTATATTTATATGGCTTGTGAAAATTGATATGCAACCATATATAATTTCAATATACTATACTCTTTTTAATGTACACAGAGATAGTGCCCCTTACTTAAATTTTGATTTATGATGCCTTTCCTCTTTCCTTTGTGTATAGTTGATTATTGCCTGATAAATTCCAAGATGTTGTAGGGCATAGATTGTTGAATGTTTATAGTGTAAATGATAAATTTCAAGATGCTTGTTTATGTGGACTTTGTTGATGTTGTTGCCTAATGTACTTAAGAGGTGCATTCTATAGCTTAGCTCAGTATGGGAGAAATGTGTAACTTTCTTCCATGTTCATCCTAGAATTGACACTTGTCTTTTATAAAAAATAATAAAATATTATTAAGAATAACATGTCCGCATAAATTAATTTTTAATTATTTAAAATTGCGTATATATAAAATAATATAAATTAGATAAACTAAACCTATAAACTTTGAATTACACATTTTCTAGACACTTATATTTTAAAAAAATGTTTACACCTTGAAATATTTAATTCCTCTAGATGCTTGATAGATTCTTTTTAAATAAATCTATGCTAATTAATATTATAATTTGGAAGATGTATACAGTTCATGTATATCAAGTATACTCTAGAATTGATAGTTTACCCCATTTACCAATCTCACAATTTTATGTTTAGGATCAATGGTAATTGCAAAGTGTTTATTTACCAATCCAGTCCTAAAGACACTAGCGAAAGGGTCCAAGTGACCAGCTATAGATGCAAAGTGTTTAAAGGAGGTTTGAGTTACCAACTCTTTTTTCCAAGGAAAAAAATCGTAAATACTTTATTCACATTTAGTAGATGGCCCTCATAGTCCATTTTACAAAAATACAACTAAGAAGTTGTCATTACAAAATTTGCCTCAGAAAGAGCACAAATCCACAATCCAAATCTAAAGTACATTACATACATTAAATCATCAGATCATATTGTTCACCAAAAATACTTTCCAGCAGATTTGAGTTACCAACTCACTTATGAAGATGTACCAAAAACATTTTACTATTATCCAACTAATTACAGCACTTAGCCACCGAGCAATTAGTTAAACGTGTTTTCAACTTTAAAAAATCATTTATTTACTTCACCCTATGGAAAGTTATCATAAACAATGACCAGGTAAGTAGATCCGTTTATTATATTAATTGTTGCTCTAATAGGGTGATGGTTTGTTTGTCACTTATTCAAGTTACATGTTGGCTAATAACGTTGATCTTTTATTAGGAAGCTTTCTTAATGCAAATTTTAATATATATTTGGATAATTAAGGATATGTTAGATGTATAAGTAAAGTTTACGAGTATTTATGTTAAATGCACACATTTTAATGCAAATTCTAATATGTATTTGGATAATTAAAGATATGGTAGATGTATAAGTAAAGTTTAATTTACGAGTTTTTATGAAAAAAAAAAGTTTAATTTACGAGTATTTATGATAAATGCACATACTCACATTTTCAATAGTGAGGGAGAGCTAAAAAAAATGAAAATGAACCTTTCATTAAAGAAAATGAAAATGAAGTTTATTTGAAACATAAAATATTATTTTTATATTACCCAAGCCATGGTACATCAATATTTGCAACTGAATTAAAGGTAATTTATTTTATGGAAAATTTTGGGGAATCTTACTAATTCTTAATTTGCAACCATAAAATGTTTGGGAATTGTTTTGTAAAAATATCCAAATTTCTAAGAATTTTATTTAGTTTTTGACAATTTTGACGATATCTAGAGTTAAAGAAACTTATCCCATGGATTTTGGGTGAATCATAGAAAAAATGGAAATTGACAAACATTTTTTTGGAAAAAAACATCGAAAATAAGCCCATGGGCTAATCCTTAAAATTTTCCTTGATTCGTTCAAATAAAATTGTCATTAATTAATACAGTTAAACATTGTTTTTGGTACCAAGTGGCCTTGTATCGTTACATTGATCCCCAATGGGAGTTTAGACATATTAAAAAACTACGGAAGATTATGCTACATAGTTTATGGGCGAAATACAACCAACATCAACCACCTATCAAGGACACAATATTCCACAAATGGAAGCAACAGGAATCATGACCAATTAGGATCCCAAAAGAACTTAATTCAAAATTGTAGAAAGAGCTACAACAACGATAAATTTCTCACAACCCAGATAAGGATAAAATTTGCTAGCAAAAGAAAGCCTTGTGATAGTTCATTATTAACCAAGTGTACACCTAATTAGTAGAAAATTTTCATTTAGAACTTCAAATCAAATTTGGAACCAAGGTT
>LPNX010267179.1:2339-48187 GCA_001517045.1 Pseudotsuga menziesii
CGGAGCGCGACTGTGTAATGAACAGGCGCGGTCGGATCGCGACTGTGGGCAGAAAAAGCATGGTCGAGACGCAGGCAAAAAGGCTGACAGCGGCGGGCTGGTCGCGGCTTAAGGCCTGAAATGCGCGGTCGGGCCGCGGCTGCGAAAGAAAAAGGCGCGGTTTCCGGTAGCCGAAAACGACAAACGAAAGTACAGTACAGAAAAATAAAAATAAAAGTAAAAAGAGACAGCGGAGTCGCCAAAACTGTAGCTAGGGTTTTCACCCTAGCTTGTGCTAATGAGCACCTACTAAGGAATATGGAATCCTTAGTAGCAGTTCAGTAATGTAAACAAAAATAAAACTAAACTAAAGCAGTAAAAAGTAAAGAAACAATATGAAGTAAAAACAGTAAAGAAATGTGTAATGGTGATTTTATTTATGTTACCTCCAGTGAGGAGGTTGATGGAGTCCGTTGCGCTGGTCCGATGTCGGTGGCTCCGAGCTCCAAGCTGCTTCTTTTCCTTTTCCGGTGGTGGAAATGGGCCAAAAGGGTTCTCAATGGTGAAAGTAGCTTGATGGTAAGCTAGGGTTTCGAGAATAATTTCGGCAGAGGCAGGATGCTTTTGACTGTGGATGTGAAATGAGGGGTCTCCACCACTTATTTATAGTTTTTTAGTGGTGGAGTGCTGGCCCATGGTTTTGGAAACCATGTGGTTTAGGGCAGCTTGTTTAGGGTTTTTGCTGTTTTTAGGGTTTTCCTCCTTTTTCCTCATTATTTTTATTCCTTTTCTTCCCTTTTGGGGATTTTTGCTATTTTTAGAGGAATTTTGGTTATTTTTGGAGGAAAAAGGGGTTTTTTGACCTTTTGGAGGCATTTTAGGCCTTTTGGAGCCTTTTTAGATGGTTTTATGGCCTTTTGGAGGCTTTTTAGTGGGATTTTCAGAGAAATATGGTAGGAAAATGGACAAATGAGCCATGTAGTGGGGTAGATGAGGTAGTTAACCATTTTTGGGTGTTAACAAGAGTAGTTAGTTTCATAAAATACATTCTTTTTATTTGTACATGAGTAAATCAAAATTACCCTAGGAATGAGCTTGAAACCATTTTTCCTTGCACACATGGTGTAGTGACTCAAAGTTTACGTGTCCTGGTTGATAATTAAATTGAAGGTAAATTAAGTAGCAATAATTTTACCGAGCATTTTGGCGCCGTTGCCGGGGATTTGCTCCAAGGTAAGCTGGTATCTTGCTCATTTTACACAAATTTGTTGACAGCTTTTTTAGGTGTGACTAGTTGTTGCAGATTGGAGGAGAAGGGGCGATAAGAGGAGAGGTAAGAACCTGTGCATCTGTTATAATAGGTTCCTTCCAACCCACCTATAGCATGGGTGTGTGATTGTTCCATTTTGTTACTTAGAGTTAATTTTTGACAAGATCTAGCGATAGTAGAAGTAGATACGTAAAATCTATTTAGACATTTTTTATCAGTTTTGTTTTCTATTATTTTTTGGTTGTTTCCTTTTGGTATGATTAGCCTTTGCAGATTGGAGGAAAAGGGGCAGTAAGACGAGAGGTAAGAACATGTGCATCTGTTATAACAGGTTCCTTCAAACCCATCTGTAGCGTAGGTATTTTGATTTATTTGATCAGAAGTCTTTTTATTTACAGTAATTTTTTTTTATGAGACCCAGAGATAGTAAGGGTAGATACATTAAAATTCATTCCGATATTTTTGGAAATAAAACCCCACCCCTCACTAACCCTAGGGATAGGAATACTGGAAAAGAGATAGAAAGCAAAAACACCCAAAAAATCCGTGGAATTAGGAACCATACCAGAGGGAACTAAGGTTCCTCAAGGTGAACTGTTACACTTAATGGAGATTCCACAGACCCTGCAAGCTTCACCAACAAAGGAGGATCCCAATTTGGTTGACATAGTGGACATAGAAAGAGTGAATTCCCATTTTGGACATACTCAAAATTTGGTGGTTTCTCGAGTGGAATCTACCAAAAATTCTCCTTTTCAACATCAGCCTAGGATAGAACGTTGGGATTTCATCCCATCCCCTAGAAGAGATAGGTTAGGTGTCAATTGTCTTAGATGTCCTCTTGTTATGAGCATATAGGAAACCGGACACCATATGGAAGGGGAGGGAGAACATGAAGGACGAACTGAAACAAGTTTTGGCTTCCCCATTTTGGATCTTGCACGTGATGTCAATATGAAAAATATCCCAGCATCTCCATTACCTACCTTTTACAGGAAAAGTACTGAATATCTGGATACCTTTCTGTTTGAGTTTGACATCCTATGTAGGATTTATAATTATCTACATGATGCACAAAAGTTAAAAATGTTTCTGGCCACCCATAAAGATTCCGCACTTAGATGGTTTATGGGTGTGGGGGAATCCACCATTTGAAGTTTGGATGAGATGAAGAGTGCTTTCCTTAAAAAATACTGAGACTACTGTGGACCTAGAGACTCTCAAAATGATATCCTTAAAATGCAACAGCATGAAGAAGAGAGTCTTGAGGATTTTATGGAACGCTTTAGCTTTGTATTAAAGAAGTCTAAGTATAATACTCTACAAGAAGATGCAGTCAGAACTCTTTTTCTAAAAGGGATTCTAGAGGAGTATGTGGAAATCCTCAACCTCATGGCATCAGGTGACGTGTCTCATAAATCCTTTGAGGAAATTACTGAATTATGTAGAAAATATTCTAGAAGTAGAGCCAAGGCTGGAAGAAGCAAAAGGGAAGATCCTTCCCGCATTTCTAAGACAGCAGAAACTAGTGGGGTCACAAGAACTAAATTGGGGAACTTGTTGGAAAATTTCAAAACTGATATTTTAGGCACCTTGAGTTCCCAATTTGATGCATTGAAAACCAAAAAACGGCAAGAAGAAGAGGACATAGTAGCACTACACATATTCTATCCTAAATGCAGAAAAAGACACCCTTTGAAGGAGTTTCCCCTTAATATTATTTCAGTCCGTGCTCTTTGTTTTGATAAACACCCCACTGATAATTGCCCTTCATTACCAGAATTGCAAGCTCTTTACAAGCTTAATAGTGAAGCCATGGGTCCATCATATGCATCAAAAAGGCCCTGGCAGCCTAGACCCCAAAACATGTACCAAGAGCCTATTTTTCCAAATCCTGCATATTACTATCCCATGTCGCAATCTCAGCAGCCATGGAGTCCACAAATGTGGTAGAATTAGTCTTTTCAGCCTACTCAAACCCAACCATGGCAGCAAGGCTGGCGAGGATAGTCTTGTGGAGGACCGTAAGGACAGTCCTATGGAGGAACACAGCCAACAGCTCCATTGCATACTCGTCCTAGTTATTGTCCATTACCCCCAAATATGCAACAATTATTACCTGGTTTTACACCACCTGCACTTCCTCCTATACCCCCATTTCCACAACAGTATCAAAATCCAAACCCTCCTCGACCCACGTTGTTGCCAGCTCAACCTATCCCAAACCCTAATAATAGACCATCCCAGCCTCTTCATAATGTTGAAATAAAAATGGCCCCAACTTATGTGATCCATTCAGCTCCTATGTAGGAAATACAATTAAGGTCTGGGAAAACATTAAATAAAACTCCTCGAGCAGTGATTATTCAAGAAGTGTCTAGAGAAGAAATTACTGAAAAAGAAATTCAAGAGGAGGAAGAAGTGCATGTTTCCTTAGAAAACACTCAAGTGCTTGGAACTCGAAGTTCCCAATCATCTGATCAGCCACAATTGAATAAAAACCCCCTGTATCTAGAGGGGTTATTAATAGAGAAACCTGTGTTTCGTTCGCAATTTGATTTGGAGAACGAGTTAAAAAATGTTTCTATCAAAATTTTGTTACTCTAGGCCATTAGAGACGTTCCTATTTATTCAAAGATGGTAAGGGAATTATGCTTGAAGAAACCTAGTCTAAAACAAAAAGATCCACCCACAATAGACGTTATAGGCCAGCTGTCTGACTATATTTAAGACCATCCCTTACTTCTGAAATTTACAAATCCTGGGAACCCAGTTGTGACCATTTGTATTAATGATATTTCAATAGGAAACACTCTAGTTGACCTGGGGGATGCGATTAATGTCATGTCTACAAATCCTGGGAACCCAATGCCTTTATAGGATATAGAGAGGGTATTTTAACTATATCAAATGGTACTTCTCTACAGAACCTTATCATTTATCCACCAATGCAGCCTGTAACAGAAAACATGTTATCCTTAGAGAGTCCTTATGGAGATGAGGATGTGGAACAACCCTTACTATCCATCAGTCAAACTAGGGGGCTGGAAGACCAGAGTGAAGATGATATCTTAGATCAATTTATCTCAGCCACTACTAGTATTGATTTTCCCTAGTCCTTCTCTAACTTAGATCATGTTTTCACAGAAGATTTTCAGGAACGGTACCACCCTTCAACCATCTCATCATCAGTGGTTTTATTTATAGATGAGAAAGTTGGAGCCTCAACCATACCAATAGAGATTAGTCCTGGAAGGTCTTTATTTATTAATGCAAATCTGTCTCAAGACCAACAAAATCAGTTAGTTAAGTTACTCAAAGCACAGTCTGGGGAATTTGCTTGGATTTATACAGATATGAAAGGCATTCACCCTGACACATGTATCCATCATATTTAAACTCGGGAAAACATTCGGCCGGTAAGGCAACCACAAAGGACAATGAACCCTACTCTTAAAGATATTGTGAAGGATGAGTTACAAAAATTGCTTGATGTAGATTTTATCTATCCCATTTCTGATAGTAAATGGGTATCTTCGTTGGTGATTGTCCCAAAGAAGGGAGGTAAGTGGAGAATATGTGTAGATTTCTGGGAATTAAACAAAGCAACTCTCAGAGACTACTTCCCTCTTCCCTTCATAGATCAGGTCTTGGACACTTTGTTGGGAAAACAATATTTTTCTTTTCTTAATGGATACAGTGGGTATAACCAAATTAGGATAGCCTCAGAGGCCCAAGAAAAAAATACTTTCACTTGCCCGTGGGGAACATATGCTTACAAGGTGTTACCATTTGGGTTGTGTAATGCCCCTGCCACCTTCCAGAGGGCACTATTAGGAATTCTGGCTGACTTAGTCCATGATTGTGTGGAAATATATATGGATGATTTCATAGTATATGGTAATGATTTCAAAGAAGCCTTAGATAACCTACAGAAAGTCTTAATTAGGTGCCAAGAAAAAAATCTTGCCTTAAGTCATGAAAAGTGAAAAATGATGTTAACTAAGGGCGTTGTTTTAGGGCACCACATCTCATCAGAAGGTATCAAGGTAGATCTAGCAAAGATTGAAATCATTACAGGTTTATCTCCACCAACTACACAAAAGGAAGTTAGAAGTTTTTTGGGACATGCGGGTTACTACCATAGGTTTATTGCCAACTTTACCAAGATAGCAACCCCACTTTTCAATTTATTAGCCAAAGACATTGGTTTTTGTTGGGATCAACACTGTCAGGCAGCTTTTGACACTTTAAAAACAAAATTGTCTTCAACACCGGTTTTGCGGGGGCCAAACTAGTCTTTTCCCTTTCATATACAAACTGATGCTTCTGACACTTCCCTAGGGGGAGTGCTCAGACAAAAAGAAAATCAATATTATTATGCTATTTATTTCATCAGTAAAAATTTAACACTAGTAGAACTAAATTATACAGTGACTGAAAAAGAATTTCTAGCAGTAGTTCATGCCATTAATAAATTTTGGCATTATATTACTGGCTATGATGTTTTTGTTCACACTGATCACTCTGCTATTAAATTTTTTATGAATAAACCTATAACTATTGGTAGAATTACTAGATGGCTTCTTTTGCTACAGGAGTTTAACATTACTATAATTGATCAACCAGGGAAGGAAAATCTGGTTGCAGATTTCCTCTCAAGATTGACTCATACGGATGATAATGTTCCTGTAGATGATACCTTTCCTGATGAACATTTATTTGTTGTTTCTATTAAAACACCATGGTTTGCAGATATAGCCAATTATTTTGTCATAGGAAAAATACCTGCTCATCTGTCATCATATGAAAAATGAAGGATCATACAGCAAAGTGCCAATTATTCATGGGCAGGTAATGACCTCTTTCGAACTGGTCCAGATTAGATTATCAGGAGATGCATAAGGGAGGATGAGATGTATGATATCCTTCAAGCCTATCTTGATGGACCCTATGGAGGGCATTTTTCAAACAAGAGGACAGCATACAAGGTGTTACATCAAGGGTATTACTGGCCCACACTTTTCAAAGATGCTGAACAATATGTATAGGGTTGTGATAGTTGCCAACGAATGGGACCAGATAGTTGCTGATGAAATGCCTTTACAAGCCTAGGTACAGATTGAACCCTTTGAAAAATGGGGATTGGAATTTGTTGGACCAATCTCACCAATGTCACGAAAGAAGAGATATATATTAGTCTGTACTGACTATGTGACTAAGTGGGTGGAGGAAAAAGCTCTATTAAGGGACACCGAGAAATCAGTCATAGAGTTTATTTATGAAGAAATTTTCACTCATCTTGGGATTCCTCGCGAAATCATAACTGACAATGGAGCACAGTTTGTCTCTAAATCAATGAAAGCATTGACAAAGAAATATGGGATTAAACACTATAAATCCTCTCCTTACCACCCCCAGGAAAATGGCCAGGTGGATTCAACAAACAAAGTGTTAGAAGCCATTTTAACCAATGTTGATGTATATGTAACTTCGGAATGTATTCTTCTATGTATATTATGTATTGTAACCCGATGTTTATTCCGAGATGTTTCTATTATTTATTTGAGTCATGTGGTCATGCCCCAATGTTCTGATTGGGAGGATTAATAATGTAATCAAGTCATATCAAGTCATTAGGTAAGTCCCCACAGTTTCGGGGCACTTGAGTTATTATACACTAATTAAGGTGTAGGCTCGAGTAGTAATTATTAGGTTGAGCCTACGTGTGAAAAGGCAATTCAAGTGAACGGATGAATATAAATAAAGAGTGAGAGTCTCTCTATTTATCACATTGTGGAAATACTTCACTTGCTCTCCCAAGTGTAGCGCACTACTAAAGAAGGAAATTTTGGGACTAGACAGAAGACAGAAGACTACTATTGTTTTGGGAGATCTCTTACTGTTTTGGTGTTGATTATATCTTAGAGGAAGTTGCGGGGTTTTATCCTTTATGGTTTCCCCGAGGAAAACTCTTTGTGTCTCTTGTCTCTTGTGATGTGCTTATGTTTTATTGTTGTACTTGTTATTCTCTCAGTGAAAAGATCCTAAGATCTTAATGCTAGCTTAATGTGATGAAAAAATAACATGGTATCAGAGCTAACCTGAGAAGAAGACATTGTGCAGCTACAGAAACTAGGGCTTCCTAGTTTGTGGATCTTCCTCCATATATTTTCAGCAAAAGTATGCTAGGATGACTCTCCATTGAAGGGTGCACTTTTCTGTCGATGTGGAATTCAATTTCAAGCATTTTTAGTTTCGATGTGGAAATTAGGGCTTTCTACAGAAGAGGAATTTTTTGAGTGAGACCTGCATAGGATTGTTCTACTCACCAAAACCAAAGTTTAGAGACCTAGATCAATAAATTTGGTTGGGTGAAACTCCAGGAAAAACAACCCCTAGTTTGACCCTGAGCTAGGAGAAACCCTAAATACTAAAACTGCTAAGTTTTGGTATAGTCGCTATATTCTGAGATTGGCAAAGTCTCAGAAGCTAGAAATTGCAGGGGCCAAAGCTAAAATCCTGATGAAGCCTGTGTCCAAAAATCAGTCTCAGATTCATTGAGATATGATCTCTCCAAGTTAGGGTTCCAGCCTCTTCCAGAATTCATCCCTAAACAGGACATCTGGGGATATCTGCAATATCTTGAGCTATAGAGGTCCAAATGGAATTCTTCAAGATGTTACAGAAATTGCATGGACTTTAATTTCGGTGATCCGAATATCAGACTCAGAAGATGAATCTGTGACACGTGGCATGCCATACAAGTTCGCTTTTCTGAATAGTACTGTAACAGGTCACCTTGGGAAAAGGATCATAAATCCAGAATGGTGAAACCAATTCTGATGAAACCTGCGTTGTTGGATCTGCGACATGCTGGTTTACCTTAGTACAAAATTTCAGACATAGAGGATTAATAATTTTGGAGATATCACAGAAGCAGTAACAGGCATTTCTGCAGAAGAAATCAGAAAATTAGGGCTTCCTGTTTTGAGAGCTTCCCTCCACTGTTTTCAGAAAAGGAGTACTTTGGACAGCTCCATTTGAAGAGATATATCTGTTTGTCCAATCAGATCTGAAAGTTTCCAAATTTTGAAAATTAGGGTTTCTAGGACAAACCCTAGATCAGCGAACTCCGGGACAAGGATGGACACCTCAAATCGGTAAGATCTAATCTTTTGTATTTCCATTTGAAGTTCTTATTTGAAAGATGTCTCATCATACCAAGCTTGATGAAAAGATTGAGGGAGCTGATAACTTCTAAACTTGGAAGTATAGGATCTCCCTGGTCCTGGAAGAGAATGAATTAGACTCCTACATTCATGAGGAGGTTCCAGTTCCAGAGGGAGATGAGGCAAAAGCCTTGCATAAGAAGAAGATGGTTATGGCAAAGAGGATCACTGCTGATTCTATCAAGGATCATCTTATCCCACAGGTGTCCTCTCTCAAGACACCTAAAGCTATGTTTGATTCCCTAACCAAATTGTTTGAAGGAAAGAACATCAATCGCAAGATGACCCTGAGGAACCAGCTAAAGAATGTGCAGATTCAGAATGCAGAAACCATCCAGTCTTACTTCACAAGAGTTTCTCAAATCAAAGAGCAACTAGAAGCTATTGATGAAGAAGTGGAGAACGCCGAGATTGTGATGACTACCTTGAATGGCCTCCCTAGGTCATGGGATGCTTTTATCCAAGGAATTTGTGCGAGAAAGAAGCTGATAAAATTCAGCAGACTATGGGAAGAATGTTTTGAAGAAGAAGCACGGATAGCAGCTCGAGAAGAGAAGATGGGAAGTGAAGACCAAGCTCTTATAGTTCATTCCAAGAAGGGAAGAAGAAAACTTCATTACTCCAAAGGTAAGGATCCTCATCATAAAGACAACTTTAGAAGAGATTTATCTAAAATTAGATGTTATACATGTGATGAAAGAGGACACTTTGAAAAAGACTGCCCTAAGAAAAAGGGCCACTCTCATAAGAAGAAAGGAAACCAAAGAAGACATCATACTCATGCTGCAAAGGATGATGAACCAACCAAGAAGAAATCCAGATATGAAAGTGAAGATTCTTCAAGCGAGGATGAATATGTTCTGATATCAGCCCTCACAAGTAACATTTCTCATGGTAGTTATGATTGGCTTATAGACAGTGGGGCCTCCAAACATATAACGGGATTCAAGGAATCTTTTGTAAGACTGTCAGAACATGAATCACCTCACAAGGTGAAACTAGGAGATGACTACCAATATCCAATAAAAGGTAGTGGGGAATCTTCATACAAGCTAGACTCTGGTAAGTCTTTAACAATGAAAGAATTATTGTTTGTTCCAGGACTTAAGAAGAACCTTCTATCCATTTCATCCTTGGATGCAAAAGGAATGCGGGTTGCATTCATCGATGGTTAAGTCATCATGTGGCCAAAAGGAAACAAAATTGATGATGCGGTAGTGATTGGAGAACAAGAAGGAGGCTTGTACAAATTGAAGGGTCATCCAGAACAAGCCTTGATCCATGATATGGTAGAGCCAAATGAGCTTTGGCATAGAATGCTTGCAAATGTGCACTACAGAGCACTACCTATTGCAAGAAAATCTATTGAAGGACTTCCAGAATTCCAAGCAAAGCATGATGGAGTTTGCAAAGGATGTGCGAAAGGGAAGAATACAAAGAAGACATTTCCTAGCAGTGAAAGCAAAGCCAAAGGCATTCTAAAAATCATCCACTCCGATGTATGCGGTCCAATGTCATCAAACTCACTAAGCGGGTATGCATACTATGATTCTTTTATTGATGATTTTTCTAGAAAGACATGGATTTACTTTATGAAAAACAAAGATGAAGTGTTCAGCAAGTTCAAGGAATTCAAAGCCTTGATCGAGAACCATACTGAAAGGAAGATCAAGACCATTCGATCAGATAATGGTGGAGAATTCACTTCGAATGAATTCAAAGAGCTATGCAAAGAAGCAGGGATTAAGAGGGAGTTGTCAACTCCTTATAATCCTCAACAGAATGGGGTTGCAGAACGGAAGAACAGAACTATCATGGAAGCTACAAGAGCTATGCTTCATGATCAAGATCTACCTATGCATCTTTGGGCTGAAGCTGCTAGAACAACAGTGTATGTATAGAACCGTACTCCACATAGAGTACTCAAGAACAAGACTCCTGAAGAAGTCTTCTCCGGCAAGAAACCAGAAGTCAGCCATCTCAGAATATTTGGTTGTCTCGTGTACATACGTATTCCAAAAGAGAAGAGAACAAAACTAGATCCTTCAGGAAAGAAGGGCATATTTGTGGGTTACTCTGAAAGCTCGAAGGCTTACAGAATCTACTTTCCAGGATACAAGAAGATTGACGTCAATAGGGATGTAACATTTGATGAAGACACAGCCTACATCAAATCCAGAAAGAGACCTACTGAAGAACCTGAAGAAGCAGAAACAGATGCACCCAGGATCCGTGATACAATCATGAATGAAGAAGCTCAAGAAGAAGATTGAGAGTGCGAGGAACAACTAAGACCTGTAGATCCACCTCTGGAGAAAAACACTCACAAGAGGAAACCTGCTTGGGTACATGAACTTATCCAAGGTGCGGAAAGATATGGAGCTCTAGAAGAGAACCACAGAGAAAGAAAGAGGACAAGATCAAATTCCGGGTATGTAGCTTTATTATGTGATTTCATTGATAAAGAACCTTCCAGTTATGAAGAAGAGACAGAACAGAAAGAATGGAAGGATGTGATGGTCGAAGAATATCAATCGATCATGAAGAATGATGTTTGGGATATTGTCCCAAGACCAAAAGGGAAGTCAGTTGTCACTTCCAAATGGATCTACAAGATCAAGCATGCTGCAGACGGTAGCATTGAAAAATATAAGGAAAGATTTGTAGCTCGAGGATTCTCTCAGAAAGAGGGAGTAGACTATGAAGAAACCTTTGCACCTGTAGCCAGATACACTTCCATCAGATCAGTACTTGCTCTGGCTACAGTGATGAAATGGAAGATACACTAGATGGATGTCAAGACCGCATTCTTGAATGGTGTAGTAGAAGAAGAAGTATATGTAGAACAGCCACTTGGTTTTGAGACACATGACAGAGAGTCTCATGTATGCAGATTGAAGAAAGCCCTGTACGGTTTGAAACAGGCACCCAGGACCTGGTATGGTAGAATTGACAGCTTTCTATCCAGTTTGGGATTTACCAAGAGTAAAGCAGATTCCAACCTTTACTACAAGGTTGAAGAATGCAATCCTGTGATGCTCCTACTATATGTAGATGATCTATTTGTGACAGGTACAGATGGGTTGATTGCTGATACAAAGAGAAAGCTTCCTGCTAAGTTTGAGATGAAGGACTTGGGGATGATGCATTACTTTCTAGGTATGGAGGTGTGGCAGAGTACAGATGGAATCTTCCTTGGACAAGGGAAGTATGCAGTAGAGATCCTGAAGAGGTTTGGGATGATGGACTGCAAGGCTATGGCCACACCTATGGCATCAAACCTGAAGCTATTGAGTGATGCTTCATCAGAATTGGTTGATGCTACGATGTATCGTCAGATGATTGGGTCATTGATGTACCTAACAAACACAAGACCAGACATTTGCTTTGCTGTGAACACCTTGAGCTAGTACTTGACAGATCCGAGAAGTGTTCACTTGATTGCTGCAAAGCATATTCTGAGGTACCTGAAGGGTACAATTGATTATGGGCTCAAGTATGATGCAAATCAAAAGATTAACCTGGAGGGTTATGTTGATTCAGATTGGGTAGGCAGTGCCGTCGACAGGAAGAGTACTTCGGGATGTTGCTTCAGTATGGGATCAGGTGTGATCTCTTGGTTTAGCGGGAAGCAATCCTGTGTGGCACTGAGTACAGTTGAAGCAGAGTATGTCGCAACTTGTTCAGCTAGTTGTGAGGTAGTATGGCTAGGGAAGCTACTGTCTGATATATTTGATCTCCAGTTAGATGCTACTTGTATACATTGTGAAAACCAGAGTTGCGTGAAGTTGTCAGAGAATCCAGTGTTTCATGACAGGTCGAAGCATATTGAGATCAAGTATCACTATATCAGGGATATGGTGCAGAGAGGAGCGGTGAAGCTCCTGTATGTTGTGACGGAGGAACAGATAGCTGATATATTGACTAAGCCATTGGCTAGGATGAAGTTTGAGTACTTCAGAGAGAGACTTGGTGTTCTCCAGATCGATGCTTCCTCCCAGAGACAGTGATGAGACCCTTAGCCATTCTGACATGGTGAGAGTATTGGTTCCTTCCATGGTCAGATGTAAGGGCTGAGCCATTCTGACATGGTGAGAGGATTGGTTCCTTCCATGGTCAGATGTAAGGGCTGAGCCATTCTGACATGGTGAGAGGATTGGTTCCTTCCATGGTCAGATGTAAGGGCTGAGCCATTCTGACATGGTGAGAGGATTGGTTCCTTCCATGGTCAGATGTAAGGGCTGAGCCATTTTGACATGGTGAGAGGATTGGTTCCTTCCATGGTCAGATGTAAGGGCTGAACCATTCTTCTCATGGCTAAAGGATTAAGTTCCTTCCATTTCAGATGTGAGTGTTGGCCATTCCGATGAGTAGGTCGGATGTAAGGGCAACTGCCATTCTCTAGGAGAATGGAGGTGCCTGGTCAGTTACCAGGTAGCTCAGTCGAGGAGGACTGGGGGCCATTCTGATATGATTGTTGGGATGTGTTCCCCTCATGATCAGATATGAGTACATGCCCTTCCATCATTGTGAGCAAGATGTGTTCCTGCCTGGATGGATGTAAGTGCTGAGCCTTGTCACAAATGATAGTAGGTGTGTCCTATCATGCTGGTGACTGTAAGTGCTGTGCCATTTCACAGATGATAGTAGGTGTGTCCTATCATGCTGGTGACTATAAGTGCAGTGCCTTTTCACAGATGGTAGTAGGTGTGTCCTACCATGCTGGTGATTGTAAGTGCAGAGCCTTTTCACAGATGGTAGTAGGTGTGTCCTACCATGCTGGTGATTGTAAATGCTAAGCCTTTCCACAAATGGTAGTAGGTGTGTCCTACCATGATGGTGGATGTGAGCACTGTGCCTTTCCACAGATGATAGTAGGTGTGTCCTATCATGCTGGTGGTTGTAAGTGCTGATCCATTTCATAGATGATAGTAGGTGTGTCCTATCATGCTGGTGAATGTGAGTGCTTGGCCTTTCTGATGGGATTGTAGTTTACTACATGATCAGATGTGAGTGTTGGGCGTTCCTCTCTAATGAGCAGGTCAGATATAAGTGTTGGGTGAATACCTACATGAGGGTAGGCCTACAAGCAGCATGAAAAAGGGCTGGCTCTGTAGAACTTCCTATGACAAGAAGAATCATGAGATAGCACCAGTGTTGATCCAGATCGAGTGATGATCCAGATCCAGTAATGATGATCCAGCAGTAGTGATCCATATCGAGTGATGATCCAAATCCAATCCAGTGAATATGATCCAGATCTAATGATGACTTGAAGACAAAAATGACTTGAAGACGAGATGATCCAGCTGATACAGAGAAGAATACTAGTGCTGAAAATTGTGTCGAAATAATACCTTCCTAGTTAAGAGGGAGTGTAGATGTATATGTAACTTTGGAATGTATTCTTCTATGTATCTTATGTATTGTAACTCGATGTTTATTCTAGGACGTTTATATTATGTATTTGATTCATGTGGTCATGCCTCGATGTTCCGATCGGGAGGATTAATAATGTAATCAAGTCATTAGGTAAGTCCCCACAGTTTCGGGGCACTTGAGTTATTATACACTAATTAAGGTGTAGGCTCGAGTAGTAATTATTAGGTTGAGCCTACGTGTGAAGAGGCAATTCAAGTGAACGGATGAATATAAATAGAGAGTGAGAGTCTCTCTATTTATCACATTGTGGAAATACTTCACTTGCTCTCCCAAGTGTGGCGCACTACTGAAGAAGGAAATTTTGGGACTAGGCAGAAGACAGAAGACTACTGCTGTTTTGGGAGATCTCTTATTGTTTTGGTGTTAATTCTATCGTAGAGGAAGTTGCGTGGTTTTCTCCTTTATGGTTTCCCCGAGGAAAACTCTTTGTGTCTCTTGTCTCTTGTGATGTGCTTATGTTTTATTGCTGTACTTGTTATTCTCTTAGTGAAAAGATCCTAAGATCTTAATGCTAAATTAATGTGATGAAAAACTAACAAACAAGACTATGCAGATGCATCATAAGGACTGGGTAGACAGGCTTCCAGAGGCATTGTGGGATTATAGAATGATGTGAAGAAACACCACAGGGCATACCCCATATAAGCTTGTTTACGGGAAACAGGTTTTGCTCCCTATAGAATTTCAGGTGAAGACTTTTCGTACTGCTGCACAATTGAGACTGAATTTAGATGAAGCCCAGGAGTAGAGGTTTATGCAATTGAATGAGCTTGATGAAATTAGACAAGATGCTATCCAATGAACTGCTTTAATACAGAATCAGAGGACTAAATGGCATGACAAGTTTTTGAAGAGGAAAACTTTTGAAGAAGGTGATTGGGCCCTGTTGTTTGACTCACAGTTTAAACACTTCAAAGGTAAACTTACCACTAGGTGGATGGGACCATATGAAATTGTGACTATTTTTCATAATGGTTCTGTTAATATAAGGACAATAGATGAAGAACAACTACATTTGTGGTGAATGGACACCGGTTGAAGGTATATCATAAACCTCTTTTTAAGCAAGAATTCATTCGTAATATGAGTTAGCAATCTGAACTAGAGTTGGTAGGTGAAGAAATGACTTCTTCACCCCCTACTTTCTTGCAGTGACATCCAATGAAATTGTTTCTTTATATATATGTACAGGAGTTTTTTTATCAATAGGTTCTTTTGAATGATGTAGGTACTCTCTTTGGGTAAGTTTAGGGTTTTTTTTTTTTTTAAACAAAAAGGGAAGTCTTTCGGTTACCGTTCGTACTTCAGACCATTGATTCCTTTTACAAATAATTTTCAAGGACTGTGTTAATTTGAATTAATTTCTAAGAAACACTTTGAATATTTTTGGTTTCACTAGATAATTGGAATGCCTACGTCAAGTAAATGAAAGTGTGTTCTGCTTTACCTAATAGGACACGTTGTTTTCAGTTCAGTTTTTTCTCAAACTTGTCCTCTTTATTCATACAAGTACCTATCTACCTAGCACTACCTCCATTAGTAATTTAAGATTCAAGGGGGTTTTTACTTAGGAAATCATGGGATACTAGTGCCATTTGACTTGGTTTCACACTGGATTGAATGAGGATATTTTTTTTCAAGTAGTAACAGCTATGGACATTGAGTTATTATCCAGACAGGCACCATTATAGGGAATGGTCTCTAGGGCTAAGCAATATTTTGATTATTATCTATTGGCTTCCATTATATTAAATACATATATATATATATATATATATACATTTTTTCTCTAGCCACTTCATGTCTTTCACTTTATACAGTTATAGGGGTTAGTTGTTCATTCGGACAAATATTTATAGGCATGTTTCAAGAACACTCTTCCAATTTTAATACCATCCCACTCCTAGAGGGTTTTCAGAGCTGCTCCCCCACTCATCTATGCATAAGAAAATTATAAACTTTATCTTTAATATGAATTTGGGACAAGGGCCTTGTTGCCATCGCAACTGTTCTCCCCAAATTTCTTAAATTTTGGGTCCCTCCTCATGATGTTGCATTGTTTTAATCGTTGGATTTTTTTGAACCTTTTGATCGTGATTTAATTCTGGACAGGTTTGAGGATTATAAATAATCTGGTCTAATTTTTGCTCGTGTTTGGAATTGTTACAAATCTTAGTTTTTAAAGTTGTTTTCTGAGTTTAAAGTGATCAGTTTTTTGTCATTTGCAAAACGAGGTTTCAGAGGCGAAACAGTTCAGTCTCTTCTAGGTTTGAAGTTTTCATTACTTAGATCAGAGGTTGTTGTCTTGGTTCCCTTCTGCCGTTCCGGCTCTCAAAGTCATCTAGCTTCCAAAGTGTAAAGCCATCCAACTTCCTATTGTGCATCGCATGGCTGTAACCTTTTCCCTTCCACCGTTGCGGCTCCCAAATCGCTTCTTCGCCCGAAGCATGAAGCGTTTTGACTGCTAATGCGTGTTAACTCTGTGGTCGCTTGCCCATAGTCATTTATTTTTCATCGTTGTGGCTGGGAAAGTCATTTGTCTTCCCATGTCAAATTTCTTCGATTTCCGATTAAGCTTTTCCCACCCGTGTCGCATGACTTTGGCCCTTATCTTTTCCGTCGTTGTGGCTAGGAGAGCCTTTTCACTTCCGATGTCAAAGCCTTTCGACTGCTGATTTAAAGCTTTCCTGCCCTAGGCTTAATCAAAACTCTTTCCAGATCAAGGGATGCACCTGGCCATTTTCTTGTGGATTAGCCATTTCAGGTGGTTAATTCAATGTTTAAAACACCATTCCAACGAATGATGCACAGTAATTGATTGCAGGTTGATCAAATCGAAACTAGAGGGGTTGCAAGGAAGACAAAGCAAAGGAAAAGACAAAATCGAAAGGAACAAAAACGCAGATCCGAAAGGTCCAGCAGTTTCCCAACTGATCATGAACATACGAAGAAAAAGGGAGAGAGGGACATGAAGTGTTGAGGAACTGAAAGGTCACGATTGGGGGCAGCCCAAATGATCTGCTGCATAGTTTAAATACTATAAAAATAGGATTTAGAAAAGGGCTTTTTCCCTGCAAATTTTGTAACTCATTTGCTTGTAAGAGGAATTATTTCATTTTACAATCAGAAACTGCAATTTTTCTTGTTGGAGAAAGTACGATGTGGAATGTATCAATGTGGTTAAATGAACAATGTTGAAGGGGAACTATTTCATTTTCAGCTGTGTTTCATTAACTGTGAGAGCGTTCTTATTTCTTGAACCTATGTTCCTGTTTTAATGTTCTTCAGTCTATTTTGTGATATATTCCACTGTGAGTGATGAATGTTGTTCATAGAATGATTGGCTATCTGGTTATTCGAATATCTCTAACTGTTCATGTGTTTTGAAAGAAGTATCAGCTATCTGTAACTTTTCATAATGCATGTACAAAATACATTACTCACTAATGAATGATAATATTGCTCGCTGGCGATAGGTTAGGTAGTTAGTTTTAATTTCTTGCTGTTTATGCGATTTGGATGCTTGTGAGTCTAAGACGAGAGGTAAAAACCTACGCATCACATTGTGACTGCTCCCTGCATATTTATCATCCTGCATTGTTAGATAGGCATATTTGCATTTCATATCTTAAATCAAAAAGTACAAAAACTCGGTGGACCGAGCCGTAACCGGTAAAACCCTTTGTTTTGTTGCTTGACCTATGGTAGTCGGACCGCAAACTGGATGGATTCCCTATACCAAACAGTCAACGGGCTAGTTGGGAATGTTGACTGGGGAGCATCCCTTACTGTTGTTGCCTGCGAATTTCTAGGCCTCAACAGTTTTGGCGCTAGAAGGAGGGCCGCCAGTGCATGGCTGGCCGAGGAAACTCGTTTTCCTGAGACTTTTCCACCGGTAACAGTTCTAAAAGTAGTGGACTTCATAACCCATTTCCGGAAGAAAGAGAGAGAGAACATTTGTTTTCTGTGAATAACGAAGTTGTTTATAATTTAAGAAGACACACTAGGGCATACATAAAAAATATTGGAGGATTGCCGATCATTCCTGAATTGCCCAAAAGAGAGTACAAAAGGAAATATCGCCCTATATTGGAAGACTCAGTGCTTGTTGGTGATTGGGAAGAGCTAATAGAAACCGCTTTACAGGAATTTGAACTGACGTTGAATCAAGAAGGCCCAGGTACCCCTTACAGTTCTCCTGCTCACACTCCTGTTGGTTCACCTCCTCACTCTCCACCCCTACTTATGGCAGGCGTAAACGCAAATCAACTAGCCAACCCACCGAATCCACCACCTGCATGGAGAGCCAGATCACCTCTAAATCTAACTCCTCCGCTGCATGATTTGCCTCAATCCTTTGAAAAGTTGCTATCCAAGTTTGACCCTAATGAGAAGATACTAGTAGATGATCACCTGCAAAGTTTTTACTTGGAAATAGAAGGATTGAGGGCTGGGGAGCACGAAGATGTAGTTTGCAGACTATTCCCGCATACTCTTAAAGGAGATGCAGCATCATGGTATTTTGGGTTGCCTGCTAATTCTATCCCGGATTGGAATACCTTCGAGAGAATTTTCGGAAGTAAGTATGCGATTCAAAAGACTCATGCAGCCCTCATGAAAGGACCGTGTGCCTTGAAGAAAGAAAGAAAGGAGAACGTGCACAGTTTTACTCAAATATTTGCAGCATACCTCAAGAATTTTTCTGACGCTGACAAACCTTCGGACAAGGTCCTGATTGATTATTATACCTCAGCTTTAGGCCCAGATTTGGCCATGTTTTCCAAAGGTAGGGCCAAGCCTACTTTGGCAGAAACTTATGAAGAGGCAGAAGTAGTGGACGCTGAAAGAGAAAGTGTTGAAGATTATCCCAAACAGTCAGGAGAGAAAGGTATGGGAAGGAAATCCTTATTGTTTTCCAATCCTAAGGACGAGAAATCGCCAGATCTTGAAAATATGGCAAAAATGATGCAGAAACTTTCCAACAAAATCATAGACTTGGAAAAAGAAAAAGAAGCACAGAAGTTCTATAATCCCTATTATAAGAAAAGGGAGGATAACAATCAATCTCAACCTCCTCCTCACAATATTGCATCTATGAATTTGACAGAGATAGGGATGGAAAATTTTTGCACATTCCACCAACAACCCCACTCCGAAAAGAATTGTCCGCAATGGATAAATTCAATGACGTTGGTCATGAATCAAATGTTGGATTCTAGATTAACAGAATATGGAGAGGAAGAAAGAAAAGAGAACACTACTTCAATGAAGGAACAAGAAGAGGAAACCATGGCTCTGTGGAATTCTATTTCGTTATTTGACGTTGAAGAAGAAATCAACGTAGAAACGAGGAGCCAAGGGCCAATTAAAGACAACAGTCTGATACTGCCAAAGATTAAGAGGCTGCAGAGAAATATTAAGAAGAAATTTCAAAATAAATCCTTAGCTGATAAAATTCCAGAATTCACTATCACCAGCCAAGATCCTAGGCAGAATGATACACTGGACAAGCCCAATGAAGATAAGATGAATACTGATAAAACTCATCCCATTGAACAGCGGATGGATTACGATGTCGTGGAGGACTTAAAGAAGGTAAAAGCGAATGTTTCGCTGTTCGAAATGCTTAAAGTTCCGCAACAGAAGGAAAGACTTTTGAAATCACTTGAAGCATTGGATGAGAAGTTTTCTGTTGACAATCATCCCAAAGAGGAAGAAGAAATCGGAGAAACCAACACCGGAGGTAAGTCTAAGAGAAAACATCCACCTTTCCTCCTCACATTTGAAATTTTTAATCATAACGTACATAATTGCCTAGTATACTCAGGGGTGTCAGTAAATGTCATGCCGATATCAGTCTGTAAAAGGATAAATGGGAAGCCTAAGCCATCCATGTGGAGAGTTGTTCAGTTGGACAGAACGGATGTAAAGGTAATTGGGGAGATGGGAGATGTCCTAATCTGTCTGGAGTCAAATGATAAAGTATGCCAGGTCATTAATATCATGGTGGCTGACATACCAGACATGTACAGACTTGTTTTGAGCAGAGATTGGTCAATGAAGCTGAATGGATATTTCGCTTCTGATTGGTCGCATCTGTGGTTTCCATACAAAGGAAGTCCGAACCAGATTAAGATTTTAAGAGAGCCTCGCATGAAATATAATGTCACTCGATTGGAGGAGAAGAATGAACCTGTGGATTCTGTCTTGGGAAACTATTTTATTGAGTTGGAACCTATAAATTACCAAGCAGAAGAGGCCAACAACACCTCAGACACCTAGCCTGATCTCCTTCAATTTTCACAGGCTGATGAAATTGATTGTAAAATAGTAGATTTAGCTGTAGGAATAGATTCGCATTCAATAGTTAGTGATTTTTGGGCTTTGTTTTTTGATGGCTCTAAGACATTAGAAGGGTCAGGGGCCAGCTGTGTCCTAATCGATCCTCAAAAGAATAAACACTTTCTTGCATGTACATTAGAATTTGAATGTACGAATAATACCTCTGAGTATGAAGCACTGGTGCAGGGCTTAAATAAAGCGATTGAATTAAAGGTAAGTAATTTAAAAGTCTTTGGAGATTCAGAAATAATTGTAAAGCAAATCAGAAATCAAATACATTGTGTTTCTCCTCACTTAAAGGCTTACCAAAATGAGGTATGGGACTTGCTTAAATGTTTTAATGCATTCAATATTATTTCAATCCCAAGACTTAAGAACACAGCAGCTGACTTGTTAGCCGCTTTGGCCGCTAGGCTTGTACCCACCAATAATCGATGTACTGTTGAATTGCTTTTCAGGCCTTCAGTACCTGATATGATCACCAACCTACGAGTGTTTGATGATGACCAGCAAATTATAGAATGTTTAACTAATGATGAAGTATTTAAAGGAGTGATTATAGATGATGAAGAACATCAAGCCGAGATGAAGTATGATAATTTCATCCCTAAAGGGGTCAGAACACTAGAAAAGATGTTTGATTTAAATGAAAACTTTAGAAGACCAGCCAACGTGAAAACACACAGCTCATCTCTACGGTTCGAGCTGATAAATTTAGGGACTAGGGCGAGTCCTAAATTTGTGAATCTTGGCAAATGTTGTTCGCCAGCAGAGAGGGATAAGTTCGTGAGTTTGTTTCAACAATATAAATATGTCTTTGCTTGAACGTACGAATATTTAAAAACATACGACACCATCATTATCAAGCATGTCATCCCCATCAAATCCAGTGTCAAGCCGTATCAGCAACCTTTAAGAAAAATGCATCCAAAGCTGGAACCACTGATTCAGAGTGAAGTGAATAAATTATTCGATGCTAGAATCATCTTTAAGGTCAGACACTCTGAGTGGGTATCAAATCTGGTACCAGTCAGGAAAAAATCTGGCGAAATTAGATTCTGCGTTGATTTCAAAAATCTAAACCGAGCTTCAGATAAAGATAACTACCCTGTGCCACCCATGGAGCAATTGCTGCAAATGGTATCAGGTTCTGAACTTTTTTCGTTATTAGACGGTTTCTATGGCTACAATCAAGTGTTAGTAGCTGAGGAAGACAAATTGAAGACAACGTTCAGAACCAAATGGGGAACCTTTGCCTACAAAAGGATGCCCCTTGGGATTATAAATGCTGGAGCAACATTTCAGAGGGCTATGTACATAGCTTTCTATGGATTAATTGGCCAAAGTGTTGTAGTGTACCTTGAAGATATTACGATATTCTCGAAGAAAAGGGAAGAGCACGCATTTCACTTAAGGCAGATTTTTGAATGCAGTAGGAAGTATGGCATCTCACTCAATCCTAAAAAGTGTGTGTTCGCTATCACTAAAGGAAAATTGTTGGGTCACCTAGTGTCAAAGCAAGGAATATCCATTGATCCATAAATAATTAAGGCTATTGAACAAATCCCCTTGCCCCATAATAAAAAGGGGATGCAATCTTTCATGGGAACCATAAATTTCATACGCAGATTTGTGCCTGATTTCGCTCAGACAGTAAAACTGCTACAGCAGATGGTTAAACAAAATGCACAATTCAAGTGGATTGAGGTTGAAAAGAATGGATTCAGCAAAATCAAAACTGTTGTTGCACACGCACCCTCCCCTTTGCATCCGATGATTCGATAGAAGCTGTGCTTACGCAAAAGGAATATGGGGGGGATGAATTCCCAATATCCTTCATGAGCACTAGTTTACAAGGGGCTGAATTAAATTACCCGGCCATTGATAAATAGGCTTACACAGTATTCAAGGCCGTGAAGCAATTCAGGCCTTATATTTTGAAAAATCGAACCAAAGTAATCATCCCCTACCCAGTTGTAAGATCCCTTCTCATACAAAAGGAGTTAGGAGAAAGAAGGGGCAACTGGGTAACAGCTCTTCAAGAGTACAACCTTGAAATCAAGCCAGCCTCTATAGTTAAAGGACAAGGATTGTGCAAACAGATGACTAAAAGTGGGAACAATGAAGAGCAAGCCTAGGAGAATGAGGCTGAATTACATGTAATAGATGTATGTCCTTTGTTTACAGCTCCCGAGTCTTAGTATAGAGACCTTGTACACTACCTACAGGTAGGGATATTGCCAAAACATTGGAACTCTAAGCAAAGAAGGGCGCTGCATCTTAAATTAGCTTCCTATCAAATCATTGAAGGAGTATTATTCAGGAAAAATTATGACGGATTTATTCTAAGATGCTTAGAGAAAGAAGATGCAATGAAAGTGATGTCAGAATTGCATGACGGTCCTGCTGGAGGACATTATTTAGGGGATATGACAGCCCACAAAATCCTCAAAGCCGATTACTATTGGCCTGCACTCTTCAAAGATACACACGGACATGTCAAGAAGTGTGATATTTGTCAAAGATGTAGTGGGAGACAACCTAAAGCAGCAGCACCCCTAAAGCCTGTGATGATCACAAAATCATTCGAGCAATGGGGGTTGGATATCATTGGAGAAATAAAGCCAAATTCCTCTCTTCAACACAAGTACATTATGACCACGACTGATTATTTCACTTGCTGGGTTGAAGCAGTTCCGCTGCGTAAGATAAATCAAGACGAAGTCATCAGCTTCCTGCAAGACCACATCATGACCAGGTTTGGAGTTCCAGTTTCGTTAGTTTTTTATAATGCTACGTATTTTTCATCAATTAAATTAACTGTGTTTGCTCATGATAAAGGGATAAAATTGCATTATTCTGCTAATTACTATCCATAAGGAAATGGCCTGGCTGAATCCACCAATAAAAATCTGATTAGGATTCTAAAGAAGACCGTGATAGAAAACCAGAGGAGTTGGCACTCAGCCCTACCAAATGCCCTTTGGGCTGACAGAGTCACCCCCAAGTCTGCAATAGGAGTGTCACCCTACACCCTTGTGTATGGTAAAGAAGCCATTCTTCCCCCCAATATCATGCTACCATCATCCATTACAGCTCAAGAGTCTAGTCGGTCCGAGAATGAAGTTTTACAGATGAGGATATGCAATCTTTTGAAAGCAGAAGAGGCCAGATCTAAAGCTAGAGAACGCTTTAAGCAATAGCAGGAGGTAGTGAAAAGATGGTTTGACAAACATAAAGATGGAACAAAAGACTTTTGAGGTGGGAGACTTAGTTCTCAAATGGGATCGTCCCCATGATGAGAAAGGGAAGCATACTAAATTCCAGCAGTTGTGGGTAGGCCCTTTTCAGATCGCAGCAAAGCTTGGTCCTTCGACTTATAAGTTGCAAGATTTACAAGGTTGGGAAGAGAGCTTTCCCATAAATGGTTTGGTTTTCAAGCCTTATTTTTCTTGAGTTTATTTGAATTCTTCTGTCATGTATATAAATAATCTGTTTGGCTGTCTTTTGAGTCATGTTTTTTCTTTTTTTATTTAGTTGAGTTTTCTTGATTTCAATAAAGGGAACGAACCTGCGGTTGCATGGGGAACATCTAAAATTTTGGGATTGATAAGCGTTTTTGGGTATCAGACTGTGTATTGTTGTTTATTTGAAAGAACTTCTTCCAGTTTAGTAGTTTTCTCTAATAAATATGTGTGCATTGAAGTCCTACTTAACCCCTGTGAAATAAACTAGATTCAAAGAGTCCTGAATACTATGTTGAGGCTCCATCCACTTCACACTTAAAATGTTCTAAGGGGCGACAGCAGAGGACCCATGGAAAGGAGCAAGGTGAATAGTATGTTAAATATAAATGATCCCATGCCAAGAAGTGAATGTCAAAAGGAAAACAAGAGTCAGAAAAATCCTCTGAAAGCATCATACATTAAAGCAAATGCTGAATCTTAAGTACTAAATTGCCGAAATTTCCTCTCCACCCGTGAGCTGAAACATGAAGTACACCACTCACACAAAAGGACACTATGGGATAGAGGAGCCTGAATTAAAATTCAGAAAGAAAGGCATGCAGGAGGACTCATATGAAAAAGGACAAAAGTCCAAAGGCACAAAAAAGTGCTAAAATGGCATGGGAATCAGGAACAAACGAACATTTCTGTTTACCATATGCTTCAATCCTGTGGTGTCCAAGCTATCAGCTACCTGAAAACAAAAGTAATAATGAAACTCATCCTCTGGCCTCAACAGAGTTATCTGGACTTGAAAAATCTTGGTTTCCACTTTCCCAAATTTGACTATCATCAATGATTAAAGGTACACACTTCTGTCATTTGAGAAATCCAGATAGTTGGAAGAATTCAATAGATGCATCTATTGTTAAACAGTCTGTCACTCAAAAGAGTAATCGCCCAGAGATCTAGGTTCACCAAGTAATCGCCAATTGTTTCCGTCGCAACTGTTCTCCCCAAATTTCTTAAATTTTGGGCCCCTCCTCATGATGTTGCATTGTTTTAATCGTTGGATTTTTTTTGAACCTTTTGATTGTGATTTAATTTTGGACAGGTTTGAGGATTAAAAATAATCTGGTCTAATTTTTGCTCATGTTTGGAATTGTTACAAATCTTAGTTTTTAAAGTTTGTTTACCGAGTTTAAAGTGATCAGGTTTTTTTCATTCGCAAAACGAGGTTTCAGAGGCGAAACAGTTCAGTCTCTGCCAAGTTTGAAGTTTTCGTTACTTAGATCGGAGGTTGCTGTCCTGGTTCCCTTTCGTCGTTGCGGCTCTCAAATTCATCTAGCTTCCAAAGTATAAATCCATCCGACTTCCGATTGTGCATCCCATGGCTATAACCTTTTCCCTTCCTCCGTTGCGGCTTCCAAATCACTTCTTTGCCTGAAGCATGAAGCGTTTCGACTGCCGATGCGTGTTAAATCTGTGGTCGCTTGCCCGTAGTCATTTATTTTGCATTGTTGCGGCTGGGAAAGTCATTTGGATTCTGATGTCAAAGTTCTCTAATTTCTGATTAAGCTTTTCCCACCCGCGTCGCATGACTTTGGCCCTTATCTTTTCCGTCGTTGCGGCTAGGAGAGCCTTTTTGCTTCTGATGTCAAAGCCTTTTGACTACCGATTTAAAGCTTTCCTGCCCTAGGATTAATCAAAACTCTTTCCAGATCAAGGGATGCACCTGGTCGTTTTCTTGTGGATTAGCCATTTTAGGTGGTTAATTTAATGTTTAAAATGCCATTCCAATGAATGATGCATAGTAATTGATTGCAGGTTGATCAAATCGAAACTGGCGGGGTCGCAAGGAAGACAAAGCGAAGGAAAAGACAAAATCGAAAGGAACAAAAACGCAGATTTGAAAGGTCCAGCAATTGCCCAACTGGTCACGAACATACGAAGAAAAAGGGAGAGAGGGACATGAAGTGTTGAGGAACTGAAAGGTCATGATTGGGGGCATCCCAAACGATCCGCTGCGTAGTTTAAATATTTTAAAGATAGGATTTAGAAAAGGGATTTTTCCCTGCAAATTTTGTAACTCATTTGCTTGTAAGAGGAACTATTTCGTTTTACAATCAGAAATTGCAATTTTGACTGTTGGAGAAAGTACGAAGTGGAATGTATCAATGTGGTTAAATGAACAATGTTGAAGGGGAACTATTTCGTTTTCAGCTGTGTTTCATTAACTGTGAGAGCGTTTAGATTTCTTGAACCTATGTTCCTGTTTGAATGTTCTTCAGTCTATTTTGTGATATATTCCACTGTGAGTGATGAATGTTGTTCATAGAATGATTGGCTATCTGGTTGTTCAAATATCTCTAACTGTTCATGTGTTTTGAAAGAAGTATCAACTATCTATAACTTTTCATAATGCATGTACAAAATACATTACTCACTAATGAATGATAATCTTGCTCGTTGGCGATAGGTTAGGTAGTTAGTTTTACTTTTTGGTTGTTTATGTGATTTGGATGCTTGTGAGTCTAAGACGAGAGGTAAGAACTTGTGCATCACATTATGACTTCTCCCTGCATCTTTATCACCCTGCATTGTTAGATAGGCATATTTGCATTTCATATCTTAAATCAAAAAGTACAAAAACTCGGTGGACCGGGCCATAACCGGTAAAACCCTTTGTTTTGTTGCTTGACCTACGATAGCCAGACCGCAAACCGGACGGATTCCCTATACCAAATATTCAACAGGCTAGTTGGGAACATTGATTGGGGAGAATCCCTTACTGTTGTTGCCTGCGAATTTTCGGGCCTCAACAGGCCTCTGATAGAAAAAGGGCGTAAGAGGTTAACCCGCCGGGATACTGAATAGGTCCGCTGGCAGCGAGTACCGACCTGTGGTATAAACAGGTAAACCCATCAGGGTACTGAGTAGGCCTGTTGGAAATGGGGCATTCTGCCTAGGAAATAAGCTTCTTAGATATTACAGTTACCCCACCGGAGTACTGAACAGGCTCGCTGGTAGTGGGTTCTGACTCTGATATCTCTTTGAAAAGCCTCATTTATACTTGTCTATGTGAACAATGTACCTGTGTAAATGTTAAACAGAGGTCATGTGGGGTTAAATGAAATCTAAGGGAATTGTTTGTAATAGCCAGTTGATAATCATCTTCAGATGCTCTAAGTTTTTGTTACATGATCCTTACTAGAAGAAAAGGTTTATGCCTCTAGAGTGCACTGGTGTTTACTGATTCAATGAACATAGTTGTGAACCTCATTATTTGTTTTTTTCCTTTTGCCACTCAAACCATCTGGTGTGAAGCCAAGTCAAGTTGGCCAGTACACCATTGGCCTGATTTGGTACTCCTCTTGTCTTATGTTTTTTTAAGGCACATATTCTAGTGGAAAAAAGTTCTATATGAATAAAGAAAAAGAAGCCTGTGCTCATGGTTGAAGTTTTGAATACAGGAGTGAGATTGATAGTCTATGGATTGTATTTAATTCTGTTTTTGTATTGATAATAAAGAGTGGTTTTATGACTTAGCTTTGTTTCTATGTGGCCAGATGAAGAAGTAACCACGGAATAAGGTAATTGTGCAATGAGATTGTTGGGTAAAACAATTTTTCAAGCAATTTTAATTGCCTTTTCATCTCATACAAGTGGGATGTTTTGAAGAAATTTATTTGCCTTAATATCATCACTATGTTACTAATCATTTTTTCCCTTGCCAGCTTGAAAATACTTCTGTTTCCTAGACTGGCTAAGGTGCCGGATCAGGTGTCGGATCAGGTGCTAGAATGAAATTGGGAAACTGATAAACTAAATGGTGAAGGTAATGAATGCTGGGGTAATTTTTAACTGTTATAAACCAGGTTTTTTTTTATTTAAGTTTGATGAATTGTGGGATATACCATAATGACATTATAATCCATATAGTTGATACACCACCTTTCCTTTGTAAATAATTTAATGACATTGACCTTTGGCAACATTTCACTTTATATTATTAATTATTAGTTTGCCATTTTTAATGCAATTTATGTCATTAATATACTCCAATTGAAATTCTTGAACGCTATGATTAAGATTGACATTAGATGTCTTAAGGTTATGAGTTTATTGAAACGTGTCCATATCATCATAATACAAGGCAATGTGGGTAGTACATGCCTTAGTCTACCATGATTTTCTTTGCACGTCTGCCATTGTCATTGCCACCCTTTTCCATTATGTTTTTTTTAATGGGTTGTTTCTGGTTTTCATCTCCGCCAATGGGAGAAAAATTGATAAAGTTTCTTAATTGCCTTCGAATTAACTATGTGCTCATCGGGTTAATTCACTCTCTCATCTTCTTCCTGGTCTCCACAATGCTCAATCGACGTGAAACCACTGAGTATGGACGGTTATTGGCCACGCCTGAGTTTTTAGCCTGTAATGAGCTGTTTATTAGAGCCGGGTGGCATCCCTTCTTGACCAACTTACAAGGGCATGATGATGTCATCTCCTTGCAATTCACCTTAGGGTTTGATGGGCACATAGCTAAGGTCAGATCAATGGTATTTCAAGTTATGGAGGAATCAATTGCGCAGGCTACAGGACTTCCATGCACAGGGGATCGTTGGTTTAAAAATTTCTGGTTGCCGCACAAAGACTACGACTACGTTTTTAAACCTGAATTCTTGGCTGTGAAAGGTGAAAAAGGCTTCTCAAAACTTTGGATCAGAGAAGAATTTCTCAATTCTTTAGTGATCATCACCAAGCTCATTATGTGTGAGGGTCGATTCTCTACCTTCAAATCCTGTCACTTTTGACTGCTTGCTCATTTTGAATTTGGTAAGCTCCTTAACTTTCCATTTTATTTCTGGAAAAGTTTGGGTAATATGGCCTCTCAGGTTAGGAAAAACCTAGAGAATCCTACTCATAGCCTGTATCATCATGGGCTTATCAAGATGATTATTTTAGTTGAGTTGAAGAAGAAGAATCAAGTATGGGAACAATTTATATATGAATTGTCCAATTCCCATCTCAATTCACCCCTGGGTAATGATACAATTAGGCCTCTTATCCTTGATCTTATTGAAAAAGAATCCTCTGTCAATGCTTCTAAACGTCAAACCAGTCATATTCAGGAGCAAGAATTCAAGACCTGTAAGAAGGTAGGACCATCCCATATCAAGAAGGCTCGGGGGTCAAAAGGGCAGCATGTAAACTCTCAATTTGGGGGGGGGGGAAGGTCAGTCTGATGGTGGAAATTTTCCTGTTTCATCAACCCATAGGTTTACCCGTAGTATGGCTGTTCAAGAGAATAAGATGGAGTCCAAAGGTAAGAAAATTGTTCATGTTCAGCTGTCCTCATTCGCTTCTTCATCTGCACACGGTAATTCTGATTCGCATGGCTCCCATCATCATTCCTCCATACCAAGTCCTGTCAATGAGTCTTCATTGCTAGAATCACCTTTAAAATCTGGTCTAAAGTTTTCCAAATCTCACCGGTCAGATGCTTCAGCTTAGGGAGTTGAATACTTTCGAGAAAGAAATTTTAAGTTGACTAAACAGTTACAGGAATATGTTAGATTGGACCGATTTATCAAATACGAAAATGCAGTTTTGAATGCTAAGGTAGCATCTTTGCAAACCTTAGTTAATGACATTACTAGATCCAATCATAGTCTCAGAAAGAATTTAAGGAAAAAGAACAAACAACTTGAAAACTTCATCAGTGTACAACAGAAAACAGCTCCATCTCCTCCTCAAGTACAAGTGTTGTTTAACACTTCAGCTTCGGTTTCTGGAATTTAACCCAAAGTTTGGTCATCTATTTTGATTTTCAATTTTGTATGCCTAGGGAAAAACTTTCTTGCATTGGGACATGCAAGGTCTTCAATCTGGGGGAGATGATGGCCTCCTGTTTTTGCTTGTTCAGCACCTTATTTCTAGTTCAAAGTTATATGAGATCAAGTGTATTCAATTTTATCTAGTTGTGTTTTGTGCTTGAATATGCCTTTTCAAGGGTAACATTCCAAGGTGCTCTAACAGGTAAATTTTTTATATTTCTCATTACTTTATTTATTATTTTGTTGGGTTTCAATTTATAAATGAAACTTTAGTTTTTAATTAAATATTGGTCAATTGACAAGCCTTTATTTTTCACGTAGTGGTCCTTTTGGTTGTTCAATCCGACAATTGTTCTAGCACTTAAAGAGTATATGTTGACTAATTTAGAAATTTGGGGGATTTCGTTGCCACAGATAATGTCTAGTTTGGTCTCAAATCCTTTCCAGGTTGAATGTGAAGTTACCCGATGTTGTTTTGTAGCTGTCATTTGGTCAAGAAATCGTTTCCCTCAATCTTCAGTAATGTATGGATTCCAGGAAATCCGAATCCAATCTTTTGATCTATGTCATGCATTATTGATCAGGATAGGTGTAGATCTGTTGGGATGGGGTCGACCCTTTTTCAATGGTCGACTCATTTTGTGGTTCAAGTATAAATATGATTTTGAAACCCTAAGGGAAGACAGAGAGAAGACACTGTAAAACTCTGACTTTTTATTAATTGACCAATAGTTGCATTTACTTTCCTAAAGTTTCAATTTCATATTCATAGGTGTTGAAGGCCGGGCCCACCTTCAAATCTGGTTATCTGTGTGTAGCATTGTTTTTTTCCACTGTTGTAAGTAAATTTGCATTATATGTTTTTGATACTGTTTTTTATGGATGTATGCCAATAGTTTTAACAACTCATGATTTGGGAATTAAATATATGCTTACATTAAGTTAGTTGATGTCACTGAAATGTGTGTGATAGGCTTGATTGTGTTACTAAACACCTTTAGATAAAATAGTTACTTCCAGCTCTGTCTATAGGTTCAATTTAGTAGAATATAGATTTGAAGAGTAGTGAGAGTAGAGAGATGTGTTGGATCTAGATTTCTAGATTTCTTTCATTTCCAGAATTAATACTAAGTATTGAATGGTTAAACTTCTTGTCTAGAATTCTTTTAGTTCACAAAATTTACAAAGATTTAGAGTGTTTCAAAGATTTGTGGAGTTTTAAAGAGTTTAAAGGACTTGCAGCATTTATAGAATTTACATAGGTTTTAGAAGTTTATAGAATTTATAGAGGTTTTAGAAGTTTATAGAGTTCATAGGGTTTTCGGGATAGCATTTCAAGCTTGTTATATAGAGGATTGGAATTATGCCTTGCTTATTTCAAAATCTTGAATGAGATTAGAGAGAGGAAGTACAGCTCATTAATATTTGGCAAGATTTGTTAGAACACGTTGATTCCTATTGTTCAAAGATAAATCTCGTAGGATAGACAAATGGGAGTGAAATGTGGTTTTGTCTGAATATTTCCAATGTACTTTTGTGAGCATAAAATGCAAGTGGAGTTGTGTCTGTTGTTAGAAAAAAGACAAATTTTATTTTAATAATTATTTGTGAATAATAGCATTGGTATGAATTAGGGTTAAGAAGAGCCATTGTGCTTAGCATAAGATTCTTTATGGATAATGAGTGCGGTCTTAGAGGCTATGTTAAAAAGGTGTAAGACCACTAGGATTGATCAAATAGTATTCATTATGTAGGCAGGTTTGAGAGCTGAATATCTATATGGACAAGTAGGGTTTCCTTTAACAAACCATTTACTTGCTTGGTTGCTCTTTTTAAAAAATAGATCAATAATTAGCATAGTTTGACATTGATGTAGGTTTTATTGGATTTGATAAATTTTTGGACTGTAAAATAGTGCTTAGAAAGCTGATTCCCTTTCCTTAGATTAGACTTAACAACTTTTGGTATTGATTATTCAATAGAGTAGTTAGTTTCATAAACTACATTCTTTTTCTTTGTACATGAGCAAATCAAATTACCCTAGGCATGAGATTGAAACCATTTTTCCCTGCACATATGGTGTAGTGACTCAAATTTTATGTGTCTTGGTTAATAATTAAATTGAAGGTAAATTAAGTATAAATAATTTTACCCAACAACCATCACTCGCAAGCCACTCACCCCCTTCACTTTTTCTCCTTTACTAGCTAAACCTCTTGTGTACTGAGCCTTGCTCCACACCATCCAACCTTGTGGAGAGGTAGCTTCTTGAGCCAGGGCATGGTGGCCCCATTTCAAATCCAACTGGAAGATATATGGTCCCATTTCTTCTATTCTTGTATTTCATAGGTGGTTTATACATATATACTATAACTTCTAACATTTGTGTTATAGGTTTTTCTCTATTTGCCTCTAACATTTTTGTTACAGATCCTTCTTCATCCATTTGAATCTATCCTTCCGTCCTATAGATGGAAAGTAGATGCAACTGCACATAGCTAGGGATTTTTCCCTACTACAGTTTGGTGACTCTGTCGGGTCGATCCCACTAGATCCCTAGAGTTTAATAGCTTTTGCATATTTTTAGCTAGTTGCTTAGCAGTTTATTTTTAGGTTTCTTTCATTGTTGTTGCTAGTCAAGCCCTCCCAAGGCCGATCTGAACCTGTTCGACCATAGTACTATTTATTGTCACCCGTTCTTAGTTCCAATTTCAATTTTTTCTGTTCATAGGATAAGTCGCTAATTATAGGCCTAAGAGAGTGACCCCCTCACTGATTTTAGGCCTAAAAGAGCAAATCCCTCACTAGATTGGCCCCAACAGGAGTGACCTTCCTCTGTAGGCTGATTCGCCTGTTTCAGGCCTAAAAGAGTGACCTAGTCACTTGTTTCAGCCCTAAAAGAGTGACCTGGTCGCTTATCCATCCCTAAAAGGAACGACCTACCTCTCAGTTTTCTTGTCACTACTATTTAGACTGTCTATGTGGCTTAGTCACCTCTGTCTAGTAGCCCAAAGCGATCTGTACTTTCTATAAGTTGTTTTATATTTGACTAAGTGTATGGTTAGCTATTTGCAAATAAATATTTTTCCAATTCTTGGTTATATTTCTGCACCATTTCTTTTTATATCAATCTTAAAAAGTTAGTGGAAATCAACCTCCTTGCCTATCCCTTCCTCCTCTACACAGTCATCACCCTCCGGGGTAGTCTAAGATAAGACGAAGGGTTGAGCAAGTGTAGTAATAGGCACCTATTCTTGGCATTGCTCCAAACCATTAAAAACAAGTGACTTGGAAGCTAGAGGGGGTGGATACCATGGGGGGTCTCATGGCATTCGCGTCCTCCTTGTTGAGCAACCTTACGCTTGAGCAATGACCTATGGATCTACAAAGTGGGATTTTTCCCACTGTGATGAGAGACCATAACTCTTTTTTGGGAAAAGAGGGATACAAGAACATGGTAGACATGGTACAGATTTATATTTCCTCAGTTGAATAGTTTCATTTTTCAGTTTTGTTTTGGCTTTACTGGTTTTTACATATCATAGGTTGCCCATTGTCCAATCTATACAGAAAACCATAAAAAATTTCTAACCATATAATTGCAAAAAATAATTTAAAATAATACTCGCACACATAAAATGCACACAACCACACCATTTAATTCAACCAAACTCAGTTCATGACACCGAGCAAACCTTTAAAACCAACCAATTTACTTTAAGTCGAAATTTTGCAGTTTGAGGACATAAGTCCCTGATTTCCTTAAACCATGGGAAATACTTGGGCTATGCCCTAAAAATCATTGTGAGGAATACCATAGGAACCCCAAAGTAGTTGGCCAACAAGAGGAACTTCCAAGTGAAATGGGCCAATGAACCCTTCCGATTGACTAGGAACTTCCAAGTGAAGCGTTTTCTTCTAGTAGTCTTGCTGGACAAGCCATCACCTGCAAGCCACTAGGAGGACATTAAACTGTGGTCCATATCATCATTACTGGTTACAACCAGAAAAACACCATTGATTCATCATGCTCCTCCTCTCCTCTCAGGGGGGATCCCACTCAGTTTGGACCCTTAAACCAGCACGATCGAGACCATACTCGACAACCCTCTGCACCATCAGAAGGCCACACATCCTCTTATCTGACTTGGATTCATACCACTGTGAGCCACACTTGCATGTTGCACCGTCTAGCCCCATGGATGGTGCAAATATGGATCCTTTCTCTATAGGGGTGGGTGGCAGTGAAACCACACTCATTCCTCACATCATCACCAACATCCATGTTGGTGGCCATCATGCCACTGCACATACCATTATAAATCAGCTACCCATTAGTAGTGGACCCACACTAATCCCCATCCTTACTGCCATTTACACCTAGTGGAAGTGACCGTGTCGTTCCCATGGTACCCCCTTTCATACTTGGGGGAGGTGGCCTAGTTGTTACAACAATACCACCTCTCATACCTGGAGGCAGTGGCCCTTCCACTGCTATTTCAACTATACCCATCATGGAAAATTAGTTTCATATACCCCCAGTCACACAGGGACACAACGCTCTTTCAAATACAAACACCATTGTCGACCCCCATCATACCAACCTTGGGTCTAACCTCCCATTCATGGCTCGCTTAAACTTTCCTGATCTGGCCAGGATGACCAACAAATCAATCTGTCATCAAGCCCATTGGCCTCCCATGCTAACCAAACTCCCCTCAAGCATTCCAAAGTTTGAAGGGAAGGTAGGGGAGTGCCCCCAAAACCACATAATGTTGTTTCATCTATGGTTCTCATAAAACAACATCATAGATTATTCCATTAGACTCAGTTTGTTCCAACGCACGCTCATAGGTGTCGCAGCCAAGTGGTACATAGAGCTACCCCAAGGATCCTATGCGAACTTCAATTCTTTGGCCTTGATGTTCCTTCATTATTTTTAACTCCATGTCCATTATGATGAGGGCATAGAAATCCTACTATCTTGCCTCCAAAACACTGTGACTCATATAACCGACCACATCCATGAGTGGCAATGATGTCGCATCCTGTGTAAGATTAATCTTTCTAACAAGATATTCCTTGATTGGTTCTTGAAAACCTTACTACCACCCATCGCTAAGGATTTCACCTCCGAACATCCCCAAACAAAGGAAGAGGCTATCCTAAAGGCACAACAATTTGACTTGATCTATGCTTAGTCTGGATACCTTTACACTATCATTCTAGACACCCCACATGTCAGCACCACCCACCATGATGTGTCAAGGTAATCACATGCTATGGATTCCATCATAGGCTCCATCTCCCAACACCAGCCGTACTATGTAGCACCTCCCAATATGCCACCGCACACAAAGAATGCCTCTAGTGTTACGCAAACTCACTCGCTATCTGACTATTCCAGGATGATGTCCCATTATGGAGCCATGACCTCTTACATGCAACCTGTGCCAACTCAATAGACCCATGCATCGACTTGGTTGGTTCAACCATATCCAGGATAGACAACTGGATTTGCATCCCATCCAGCTCCTCCGGTCTACTATGTAATACCCATGCAGGCCACTCTGGCCTCTACTCTAGCTCCCACCATGCCAATGGGACAAGTTTTTTCTCAGCAAAATCATCCCAACCAACCTGCCCCCAATAACCAATAAGGGCAAGGAAGAAAAAACCGAGCCAGAAGCTAGGGGAACAACCATCCATAAGGACGTGGCCAATAGCCAAATCCTCCCAACAACAATGGGGCTAATTCTCCAACCCAAAACTCCCAATACCCCAACCCACCTAGATGAAATGCTCTTTTACAAACCAACCATCCATGCAACCTATGTGACGTCTATGGCCATTACATGAATGAACGCCCCTTTATGGGTCGTGCTAAGTAGGCCATTTAGAATGAAGTTCAATGCGGTACCAATACCCCAAATCAAGCTCAGGATAATCCAACAACACCAATCCCTCCACCCATGGTGCTCCAAAACATGTTACCACTTCAAGGACTAGTAACAACCATACTTGTGCCCCCACCTACCCCCACATCCCCCACTGCACCTCCGCTGACAAAGACAAGTATCCACCACCTGCTAGCCATAACAACTAAAGAGATCAACTTCCAGGCTCAGATAAATTAGTATCGATCCAATACTGAAACCACTGACCCATCAAAGGAATCCACATCCAACACAACCAACATACATATTCACATACCTCCCTTCCCCCCACGAGCCCCCATGCGGTGGGTTTCCAACAATGCCACGGCTAGAGCCACAGTGAACTATACCATCCTTGATGGCCTGGCCCAATCACCTACGACCATGTCCTCTCTTGAAGTAATAAAAATGTGGTCACCATAGCAAAAAGCATTGCTATCTGTAGTCATTGCCATAGATACTTCTGACTCCAAATTGATTACATTTGATTTGGATAAAGGAGAGCCTCGAATGCCATAAACTATTTCCTTTGAGATTTCGGTATCGATTCAGAATTTGGTCATGCATCAATGTATTGTTGATGAAGGGGCATCCACTTGCGTCATGTCAATATTGGTCTAGAAAAAACTCGGATCCCCCCTCTTCCAACCATCTACAACCACACTGTGTGCCTATTATGGCCACAAAAGTACACGACATCCTTCCACATGTCCCCATAACATTAGCTGAAAAAACGGTGTTGATTGACATCAAAGTTGTGAATGCACAATTGGATTACAATCTTCTCTTGGGAAGAAGTTACATGTATGCCATGAGATCCATGGCATCCACTATTTTCTACCTCATGATGTTCCTCCACGAAGGGAATATTGTGACAGTGGACCAACTAACTTATCATGACCCGCAAGGACCAAATGCACCAGCCAATGTTATCCCTACTATTGATACTTCCCTCGATAGTACAACCACCCTCTCATTATTTGCAGTAGCCTCTGGGATGTTTTTTGACACTTCCATGATGGATTCCTTCCCCCTAGTACCACCTCCACCAACATCAAGTAGTACTATGATTTGTGCATGCTCTCATCCAACACCATTGCACCCAAACCACAACTGCAACCATAGCCCCACCCATAACTCGAACTACAGTCGCAGCCCCATCTGCAGTCACAAACTCAAACACAGTCACCAGGGAACTACTGGGGTTCTCTCCTAGTCCATACAATTCCCTTCCTTTTTCCTCCATCCACAATTTTGAACAAGCCAGTAATGGCTACCTTAAACTTACCCAATATTACATTTGGGATTCCCATGTGGTACCTTGAACCACCCGCTCAACCCCCAATGACCCAAGTCATGTTAACATCGGTTTATCCCATTGAAATTGACACATGCCCCCCTCTTAGATCATAGGAGCCACATTCCGCACCGGCACCAGCCATGCCCCACCCAAAGAGGGATAGGGGAAAAATGATAAAAAAGTTGTTGAACCTCGACAAACTCCACCATGCTTTATGTGTGATGTGCAGCGTCATGCAACCCAAAACTGTCCTGAGATCTCCTTCCTTCACGTACACTTAGATGCCATGGATACGATAGAAAAAACTCTGGTGGTCGACCTTTCGAGTCTACCAAAGGCCTAGAACAAGTCATTGACGATGAACCATGCATGCGCCCTGTGCGGTTTGTATGAAAATTATTCTCACCAATGCTAGGATTTGGCTGAATTCTGGACTTCCCTGAGTAATCTTCAGAAACACTCCCTTGAGTCTGATATCACCATTATTGAGGAAATCCACCCTCCAACTCCTTCATCAGGAACCACAACCATTTACATGTTATCCAACACCAACGACCCCTTCACTTCTGAAACCATCAATGATCTTGAAATACTATCCAATCATTATTCAATAATGATGAGGAGATACTTGAAGCCTTAACTACTCCTGAATACCCTTCGGATGACATGGACCATCGCTCATTTTTCATCCCTAAAAAAGCTATGTCATTATCTGACCAGTTTTCAATTCAGACCAAAGATTTCATCGACGGTAAATTTGACTAGGTCAAAAACCCCATTCAGGCACCAGATGCTTTTGAATAAGTGAACATGGACAACATATCACCTACCATCAAGATCAACATCTCAACCAATCCCAAGATTGTTGAAGAGATCACGGTAGGGGCATCCTGCTCTTCTGAGGAAGCCGCTTCCTGTAAAGCACTTTTTTGAGAATTTTGGGACATCTTTGCATGGTCATACACTGAGATTTCGGGCTTGGATCCATCAGTCATGGAACACCACATCAACAAATGGCTAGATGTGGTGCCTTTCCACCAAAAGTAGAGATGCATCCACACTCCCAAAGTCACTGCGGTCAAAGCAGAAATAGAGAAACTACATAAAACTGGTTTTATCTATCCCATCACATACACCACTTGGGTCTCCAGCCTTGTTCCAGTGAACAAAAAATAGGGAACCATCCGAGTTTCTATGAAATTCTAGGATCTGGATCTAGCTTGTTCCAAATGCAAATTCCCAACAATGTTCATTGATCGGATCATTGATGCATGTGCCGGACATAGGTCTTTTCCTTCATGGATGGTTTTTCCAGATATAAACAAAATTCAAATCTGGAAAGAGGACTAGTACAAAATCGTGTTCACCAACCCTTGGGGAACATTCACTTATCGAGTAATTCCCTTTAGTTTGAATAATGTTGGATCCACCTTCTATCATTCCATGATGTATTGCTTCCACGGCATCACCCATATGATATTGGTTTATCTTAATGAACTCATGGATTGGTCATGAAAATGAACACAACATATAGATGACTTGTGGCAAGTCCTTTTGCGATGTTGCAAGTAACAAATCTACTTGAACCCCCTCAAGTGCATTTTTTGTGTCTTAGCAGGCCATTTGCTTCGGTTCTTCATATCCCACAAAGGGATAACGGTTCACCCTCTCAAAGTTCAAGCTATTCTTGATCTCCCCTCACCATGAACTCTACACCAACTATACATCCTCCAAGGCATGGCCAACTTCCTTCGTCTCTTCTTACCAGAATATGCAATGAAATCCCAAGCATTCTTATGACTACTCCATACCAGCATCCCATTTTTTGGGATCAGCAGGTGCAAGAATCGTTCGATGCACTCAAACAAGCCCTGGTTTCTGCACCATTATTCTCTGCACCAGAATTCACCTGAGACTTCATCCTTTATGTTTCGGCCTCAGAAAATTCCATTGCAGGAGTCTTCGTCCAGGAAGACGATGCTCGTTAAGAGCATGTGGTTTACTATGTTAGCTAGAAGCTGACAGTTCCCCTACTATGATATTCACCCATGGAGAAATTGGCCCTCTCCATTTTATTCTTGGCCCAAAATATGTACCACTACATCATCTCAAACCATACCCAAGTAGTGGCTGATTCCAACCCAATGTGGTACCTCCTGAGCCGCCACCTCCTACAAGGATGCATAGCCAAGTGGGAGGTCATTCTCCAAGAATTCAACTTGGATTTTGTTTCCCCAAAAAGAAACAATGCACTAGCACTAGCCATGTTCATGATAGACCTACGCCCTTTATCCACAACACCACCAATCAAGGATGACCTTCCCGATGACTTCTTATTCATCATCTCAATAGAAGACCCTTGGTATGGGGGAATCCTTTTGTACTTGCACACCCAAAATTTCAAGGTTTATTTAAGTTGCAAATATAGATGACGTATCTAACATCAAGCTACTCACCATCTCCTGATTGGAGATGTGTTGTATCGTCATGGTATTGACACCATATTGCGTCGTTGTCTCACCCACAATGAGGCTGAAATGGTCCTTAACGACAATCATAGTGAATCCTATAGTGGCCACCTTTCAGGTGTGGCAACTGCTCAAAACATTCTATGTGCTGACTATTTTTATCCTTCTATCTTTGCTGATTGCATTGAGGTAGTCAAACATTGGCGCAACTGTTAGCTATTTTCCCCAAAGGCAAGAACTCCCCCTGCACCGTTACACCCCATGGTCATAGTCAGTCCCTTCTGTAAATGGGAAATCGACTTCATAACAATCAGCCCTACCTCAGCCAATGACCTTAAATACATTATTTTGTTCATTGATTACTTCACCAAGTGGGTCGAGGCCATTCCCACGTTTGATTGCAAATGTGAAATGACAACACGTTTCTTCTTTAACCATGTCATTTCGTGCTTTGGGGTTCCTAAACAACTGGTTTGAAATCATGGTTCACATTTTGAAGAATATTTTTGGTCTGAGCTTTCAACCATATTGAAGTTCGAACACCAGTACTCATCCTACTACTACCCCCAAGGAAATGGCCAAGTTGAAGCGGTCAACAAAATTATCAAAACCATGCTCCAAAGGATGGTAGGAAATCATAAAACCAACTAGAACCACATTTTTTTCTCCTCTCTATGGGCCAATTGCACATCCGTGAAGACTGCCACCGGTTTCACCCCTTTCCGCTTAGTAGACGGCATCGAATTAGTACTCCCTATAGAGTGTCAGATCCCATCACTTCGCCTCACTGTGGAACTCCTTCCCGATACTTCACCTTTGGAAGAGAAACTCCTTCAACTTGAACAAACCACTGAGGACCATCGATATGCTCTCCAGGTAATTGAATCAGCAAAAACCCGGTCAAAATTTCCATTACGACTCCCATGTCCATCCTTGTACCTTTAGCGAACGCAATATGGTGTTGGTTTACGACCAAGCCAACGATAAGCTGGGCAAAGGAAAGTTAGAGTCAATTTGGTATGGCATATATGTCATCCACCATTGCCTTGGAAAAGGGGCATACATTCTTGTTGAATCTGATGGACAACTCTTGGAGAACCCCCATAATAGGCTCTACCTCAAGAGGTTTTGTGCTTAACATCACCAATGAGTCACTTGCAGCATAGTCTTGTACTTTTTTGGTTTGCACTTTTTTTTTGAAATGAGTCATACATATTGTTTCCTTGATTGCACCAGATGGATCCTACCTCATATCGCTACATTGGATTTGCTGATGGAGCAAGTAGATGGTATCAAAATCTCAAATCTCACCTTGGCTACACGGGTTATCTATTCCCCATCACATGAATTGATACATATTGATGGAATATGTGTTGGCATTGCAACCAACAATGAGGATGAGTACGATGGTGTCGCAGGCCTCTTGGCTGCCGCCCTCCAATTGGGTTATCACCACCTTGATGTCTTCTTAGACTCCCCATTTCTTGTATACCAGTTGAATAATCGCTACCAAGTACATGATCCCTAACTCTTTAGAAAGCTCATGTGCACTAAATAGTTGGTTAGAACATTTGAATCCATCACTTTCACACATGTTCCCAAAACCCTCAATAGTGTAGCGGATGAAATGGGTAATGACATTCTAGAATGGCACATTCATCATCACATATAGGAAGCATATAAAATTGCACCATACATCATCATATATAAACATGCATACATACGTAACATACATCACCCAGGAATTTTTAGCACATCGTAAAAAGACTCACAGATAAAAATCTATACAAGCACATCCATGTGAGTCAAATATATATATATATATATATATATATATATATATATATATATATATATATATANAAAGCGAGAAGCTACATAAGCTTTCTTAGTTGAATATACATCATGATACAAAAATCCTAAGTGCACGAACACACCAGGGGAAACTCCACTAGCTACTAAACAGATTCAGGTCAATCATCATCCTCTTTTGACTCGGCACCCTCCTCGTTTGAGGTCTCCTCATCCTCCATAGTGGCGTCTCCCCGTGTTGTGGCTCACATAGTCTTAGCAGCCATAGTGATCCTCTTCATCAGAGGAATCCATTGCAGAGGTACATAGTAGTAGGTAGCAATCAAATTATCATCTAGGTACTGCCAGCCATCATCTATAACCCCATCTAATAGTTTCTCTATAAGTAGCCACAGGTCATACAGAGCATGTTGCTTCTGACGGGGACCCTACATGGGTGGGTCCGGTACTACCACCATACCCATCCATCGTTGGTACCCAACTGGTGGGAAAGGGCCAATATCTACAAATGCACCATCGGTGCATCCACGGCTCTCGCGGCCCACTCTCCCACATTGTTGTATGTGGACGAAGAGTTGGTACCCTCTTAAATAAAAAGGCACACAAGAAGGAGGCAAAGTAGAACTCTCCACCAGATGTCTTTGCATGGTTCAGCATAGGCCAAACTGCAAGAAAATACATCTGGTCCCATCTATAGTAAGTGCCCCCCAAGGCGCTCTCTACCATCTGAAGTTGTCCTCCTAATATATTGTGGTTCCCTGATGAGCCCAAGATACATAGCACCATCACTGCAACACCCCGTGTGGTGACATCCTCTATGTCACAAAGTAAAAATATGCGACCCATGCACATAAGCAAAACTGTAGCAATGTCTCTCACAGAGCTCATCCAAATTCTCCCCGTAAGAAAGTTTTGGCACCAGATCATCAACTACTCCCAGCATCAGGATGCCAGTCAAGAAGTATAAATCCCACAATGTGATCTCCAAATGATGCCCCCGTATGATGAAAACTTCCCTCCTCACATTCCAGAAACTCACCAATGTCTCAAGTAGTAAGCGCAAACTCTTCATCAAAGGGATCGGCATAAAATTGAGAAGCCCACAACGGGATAGCATGCCTCGCACATTAGCATCCCACAAATCCTCCTCTCGAAGATCTTTGATGTCCCACTCCCTCCATACAACACAAGGCATGTTGCACAAGCACCAAAACCCTGTCAGCCTCAAATTTCAGTAAAAAACTCACCCTGGGACCATGTCACACCTTCTAGGCCAAAACCAGCGACCAAGCCGCACATTTCAGCCAGATAGATGCGACTAAGTCACACTTTCATGCCTAATAGGAGCAACTCCAAGTTGCACTTTTCTTCCCAACAGGAGCGACCTAGTCGCACCTATATGGCCAGAAAGAGTGACCCAGTCACTCCTTTGGCCTTGAAATGAGCGACCCAGCATGAGAAAGCCCTAACAGCCCATAAAAGGTCCCCAGGTGAGCAAATGAAAAAACCTAAAGCACAAAAAATGATGAGATTTGCAAGAACTCTTACCTCCAAGTCACTGATCAAAAAACCATCAGTCAAAATGGGAGAAATCAACAAATAAAGTTTGGTTCCCTTATTGGCGAAACCCACCAACAAATCCTCATCGATAGGGGTTCCCACTCTATCGACGCCGTACAGTGAAATATCCCTAAGCATTGGCCCAGACAGGTTTTACCATGCCCAACAACATCTATGGATCAGATGAAGTCTCACCCGAGGCATTCAAGGGAGAGTTGTCAAAACTGATTTTTTGGCAATGGGGAGAGAGGTTATGGGGATCTAATGGAAGGACACCATAACTTCCTGATCCAGAGCTAGTAGTCAGCTTTACTCTATTTCTCCAACTTGTAGAGGGTATTCATAACTTTATGCAATCATCATATCATCACATAGTTATCACAATATCACATCATTATCCATGAAGCATATCTACTCATTGCACAACAAACAATAGCAAAAAACAGATTCCATCAACATAGCAGCAAAAAATATCACATTAATATAGCAAGAAGAGACTAAATCACATGTACATTATGCCATCATAACATAACATATTGCTGCATCATAATAGATCAGATCGCAACAGTAATAACAGACAAGATCTGTGCCACAATCACCTTATCATATTAATATTGCACAATGGAACCACATTACACAATTCTTTTCCAAAACTGAAGACTGCATACATCAAGAGAAACCCAGATTAATCGTAGGTACATAGGGAATTCCTCACAAAACTAGATCATGTGAAATCTTATGTCTCAGTTATCCTATGATGTGATTCTCCTAGACTGAGTCGGTAGATATTTCCAATCATGATTCTTTTCTACTTGCAAAACTAGATCTATAAATAGGCTTGCACCATTACATTGAGGGTCCACTTCTGACTAACTTATAACAGCTAATGACCTATTACAACAAAACTTGGTAAAATAACATATAAAATATTCAAAGCGATTATTCTTCCACCCATCGCGCTAATTTGGCCTTGCGCGGGACCACATGAGGTTGCGCAGTTGCCGTGATGCTGCGCAACTCACTTATCCAAAACCCCTACCAATAGGCCTCAAACATAGTATTGTGGCTTGTCCCTGAGCCACGTCAGGTTGACAAGGTGTGTGCTGACGTCCGTGCCTTGAAATATTCATTTTTTTGCGCAATCTCCTGTATGTGCAGCTGGACTTTAACGGCAGTACTCTAAAAATTAGTCAAATCCTGCTTCACCGAGTGCTCCTCATGGGATTTGCTATCGACTGCCTATCAATGCTCTTTAACCTCCTACAATGTGGTGAGTTCCTTGACAACCAACTATCCACCAATTTATTGAAACTCATCAAGCTGGGCACATCACTTTTGTTGGCATTCATGTGCTTGGGTGGCTTGCTGTTGTAAATCCTTCAGTTCTTCAGCCCGCATGATCTGCACCATCAGTGGCATAGCCCTTAGCAATGTCTTCAAGGTCGTGAGTTGACCTTATACTTAGTGTACTTGCACAGTCAGCTGATCAAGTTGCTCATCTTAGACAACACTCTACCAAAATTGCGTTGTCGCTTCCATAATGGTTTTATCCTCCTACTCCATGCCATTGAACTTAGTTGCAATATCTTCAATGGAGGATTTCCTTTCCACAACCTTCTCCAATGACGTCGTCAGTTGTATAGGGCCTAGAGAATTAGGTTATTATCCTAAAGTTGAACAATATTTTTCTTGAATTGTTTGGCCTTTTTGACTGGGGTGAGGTCGATCGTGTTCTCAAAAATGTCCTGGAAAGCTTCAGAAACAACCTGCTCAACCTCACCACACCTGGCACACATATGGGCCTACTCAACAATCAGGTGATCTTGTACCTTCTTCAATTCCATAATATCCTTAGTAGGCTTCCACTGCAGTTCATCTTGTGTTGCCTTCAGGGCATCGATTTCCCAAACTTTTTGTTCTGCCAGCTACACCCAGACTTGATGTAGCTCAATGACCTCTCTCTGTAGCTTCTCTATGATTCTTTGGGACTTGACATAATACTCAATCATCTCTCTTTGTCATTCCGCCAATTCCAGGGTGGCAATGTGCTGCAAATCCAATAACTCCATAGCGGACAATTTGTTCAGGTCCAAATCCATGCTCTATATTGGTCACAACAACTAGTGAAATTCCTCATTATTCATGTTAATCGTATTCGAGGGAACTTGCATGTTCCTGGACTAGGGATCAGTGTTAATCGACAGAATATCCTGTAGTATGGGTCCCACAAATGTCTACTCTAGAAATAATACCAAAAATAGAATCTAATCGATCTCTTACCACTCTGAATTCTTCATGGTTTGACACCCGGATCGCCTTTGTTGCATGCGCAAATGAGTCAGTGACTGCTTTGACAAGCCACTGCAGTTGATCCTCCATCCTTGACTTGGTACCACTACCTACCTCATACTCCAAGTGCCATTTGATGCAAGTATCCTCCCGCATGCATTGTGTTGCATTTTTAGGGTCTGTTGATGACTCGTTGTCGGAATCGTGAGTGCTCAAGTCCTTTTAGGAAGGCTCTTCTGGGGCATCTAGTGGCTTCTCCTCATATATTTCCTCCTAACTAATTGGATTTTTCCACTCCATCGACCACTCTTGGACGATGGCATCCAATTCCTCTATTGTGACTTTGTATGGAAAAGGCAACCACTTCTTGTCGATATCTCTTCGTGCCTGAATATAGATAGAATGGGGCCTGATGGAAAACCAAAGGATCTGATAGTACTTGGCCATGATGTAAGTAGAGACTCAGGGAACAGCAATGACTGCAGCTTGCAATGCTTCCCAATACACCCAAAAGTGGATGGCACAGTCCATCTGTCGACTAGGTTCTTCGACCCACCATAAGTTTTGATACCATGCACCCTGGCACACCTTTGCCACATCAATTGCCATTGGTTGGTAATCGACCGGTTCCATCAGAGAAACTAGCACAATAAGAATCAACAACCAACTATATGAAAATGACCACCCATCCTAAGCAGCCAACACATCTTCGAGCAACTAGTTCAGCAAAAACAAAGACCAATTGATTTGCACCCCTTCGGCACACTTCTAGGCACATGAAAAAACACCTGAATTGCATTGTACTGTGTTGCCGCCTTTTCACACACCTAGATCACGTGGCAGAAATCTTCAAGCCACTCGGTGTGTCCTTGGGGGCAAGTCTCGAGTCAAGGCTGTCACCTTGATCTTGACTCCTCCGTTTAGGCTCAACT